>JAVCKT010007792.1:4099-16153 GCA_032273925.1 Rhynchotus rufescens
TGAAATACGGGAGCTGCTGGTAGTAGATTGCTTTGTTAAGGTGATCTTTTCAAATTAGGGAAATGATTTATTCTGAATTACAGTGTTTACCAAGTGGTGAGATGGGTACTTCATAGGTGACAAAACGTGGTTCAGACTGGTTATCTTTTTTTTTTTGCTCAAACACAGGAGGCGACGAATAGTGAGCTAAGGTCAAAGTTACGCAGAAAGTGAATAGGCAATTCAGTTAAATTTCCTTCAAGCCTTGAGAAATTCATTTAATGGAAGTTGATTCTCTTGCTGTGAGAATAGATTTAGTAATTATGAGTGGATACTGTATTTCCATGTAAATTTTGTGTTGGGAGGGATTTCTTTTCTAATGGGACCTGGTAGCAGTTGTAACTATGCAAAAGCTCAGCTTGTAACTGCAAAAGCTACTGCCTCACCCTTACTGCCAGTTTGGTTGTCACAGAATGGTGGCTTTCAAAGATTTTGCAACTCATCTAATCCAGTTTGCCGAAGATGCAGCCTTCTTCCATCTGCTCAGCTAAATGCTCAGCTGTGCAGATGCCCACAGGTGGAGCACTTAAGTAGAGGTGTGTTATGTAGGTTGCTCTTGCAATTACCCTTCTTGTGCACTCCCTTTAGCAGTTTGGGTTGTAACTCCCTAAGCTCTTCAAGCTGGCATAAGGAAAAACCTGTGCCAAGGTTATTTGTCTCTCCTAGACTTTTTCATCCTTTCTTTCAACTGTGATAAAACTTAAAAGAGATGTTTTCCTACAGCTTAGGAATAAAGACATAATTAGTTAGATTCTTCATAAATGTTTCCAGTTGTTGAGGCAGATAGTCTAGAATGAAAACAGTACTGCTGATTTCACAATTGCAGACTGTGGTATGACCTGGCAGGTGCAGGTATAGATCTTGTGCATTCAGTGCTTATGAAATGACCTCCTGCTGTTAAGCTAGACCTGGCAAAACCGCCTCCCTTCTCTGATCAGTTTTGGGTTAGAGTCCTTCCTCGTTTCCTGAGAGCCTGGGGATGCTTTACTGAAATACAGGTTCATCAACATAACGCTGTGCTAAGGAGCAGCAGAACAAGGCAGTGCATATTTTAAGAATAGATTGTTTGGTGCATTCGTTGTTAAAGAATATTTCAAAGGCCAATGATTTTGTCCTTAAGCCACACAACCCTCTTCAATAACCTTGTAAAAAGGTGCAGAGGTGAAATATCCTTTAAAAGAAGTCCTGAAAGGCATTTTATCTCATGTTTAGCGGACATGCTTTCAGAGGACCTGCTTTCTGCTACATTTCTTCTTCACTTTGAGGTAGAGCTTGCACTGTCCACAAGCAGTCTGTAAAGGCAATATTCAGTAAAAGACAAAGCAATCCTGAAATGGCAGCATTTAAATTTTGCTTTTATGTTTTTCTTAGAAAACAACTGCCTAGGGTCTGAATGTTTTTACTGTGATTCTCTATGACATAGCATATCCTTTGTTTTATATATATCTGTTTCTGTGCCAGCTTTCCTGAACAAAGCAAGCAATGTATAAGAAAAATTAAAGAAAACGAATCATTTGAAGCAATCACTGTATTAATGCATTGCTCTGGTTTCTCCAACAACTTTATTTTCTTTTTTTTTTTTTTTTTTTGAGAGAGAGAGACAAGTTATGCTTTATCCTGTTGGCTTTCTGTTTTTTAAGAATATATTCTATATAAACATCTTGAGTTTACATGAATAAAAAATTAGTTAGTGCCAGCAAATTCATGCAAAGGCTGGGGTGAATGTATTTTCCTTGAGGGAGGGAGATGCAAAATCAGTTTCTCCCTGCATCTAATACCACACTGAGTGGATCCATGCCAAGGCAGGGTAGATTTTTTTATCACTATTTTTCTTTAAGGCTTTTGGTAGAAGAAAATAGACTGAAATGAAGACCCTCAGCCAAAGCTGTCAGCGTTTTAGACACTGCTAATGTGTGCATTAGCAGGCAGTGCAGCTAAAGAGCAATGGATCCACAGCGCGAAAGAGGTTGTGCTGATGCTGAGGCCTGAGTGTCTCTACAATATTGTTTGCCCACTATAGAGATTAGATTGTGCTAGTTTGGGTTTAGAAATACAGTTCTTAGGCTCTGAGAATGATCCTATTGCAAAACAGAGTACACTGAGATATTTGGAAAGTTGGCATTATGGGAAACAAACAAAAAAAAGAGACATATTTGCCTCTAGGTCCACCTCAAAGGAGGTCTCTCTTCAGATGTAGGAGTTCCCATTCATTTTTCGCGGTCATAAATTAAGTTTAGTGTCTTGTGAGTTTAAAGAGTAAATGAGCAAAACTATTTTGAGTTTTATGAGAAATAGGCTGTGAAGGAAGAGTACCTGATATAGTTGTTAGTATTTGCTAAATATTGTCATGTTCATATTTCAGGAGATGCTGCAGTTGTTTTTTTTTTCCCATTCCTCTTCCTCCTTCCATTAAGCTCTTAGGACAGGATGGACATACAGCTGAACCCTGGTAGTGCTATTAGTCTCAGTGGTATTAATATGGAAACAAAGTTTGGTTTGATTTTTTTGCTGTTGTTCACCTTTAGCCACAATCTCTTTTTTTTTACCTTTCTGCTTTTTATACCTGCTTTTCCTTACCAGCCTAACATTCCTCCCTGAGATTCTGTTTTGTTTTTAATTAAATATTCTGATTAATCTAAATTGAAAATGTAGAAAAAGAGCACCTGTGAGAAAGTCTAGGGAAGCATTAGTCTATGAAATTTTCTGCTGAATAGTTCAGGGCAGTCAAGTGAGAAGACACGAATTCACTTTCCTCTTCTTCCTGACATAGCTAGTTACCTTATTTTTTATTTACTTATCTGATATGAACCTGCAGTGCATAGGCAATAACTTTATCCTGATAGGTATCTGAATTTGTTAGTCAAAAAATAGGACAAAATAAATTAGGCTACCTGCTGTGTTATTTTCAGAATTTAGGAGTCTGAATAATAAATATATAGTTATATACAATAAATATAATGAATATTTGTAGTGATACAGAAGGACCGTAAATTGAGAAAGACTTCCTCATAAAGATAGAGAGCTGTATTTAATATGGATAAATGTGACAGAAGACAAGTCATAAAACAGGTACTTCTAAGTTTAATGTGATGAACAGCAGAGCTGTGGTTAACTGGGCTAAATCAGAATATTAAAATGCTGAGCATATAGAAATAGTAAAAGTTCAGTGCAGAGTCATATCTGGCAGGTGACCGTATAAACAGTAAAATGAAGATTAAGCTTTATGAATATAATACTGTCTTTGAGATTTATATTCATCTGTATTTCTATATGGATCTTAACAGAAAAAAAGAAACAAGAAATAAATAATTAAAGAAAAACTACCAGAGATCTCTCATATGTAAGAAAACATGTAAGATAAAGTATAGTGAAATTGCAGGATTCAGTCATGATTACTGGATTTATTTGAATGTTAAGAATAGATCAGAGTTTTTATTAGCACATTTACAGTTTTAAGTAAAAAGAGAAAGCAGATTTTTTGTTATGTTTTATGTATCCTTAAATATACAGATAACTACTTTCAAAGCTACGAGGTCACGATAAGTCATCTGGATATGGCTCACAATATATTAATTATAGTACTGTACATTAAAAAGCAACAACAACAACAAAATAGGAAGAGCTTGATGTTGATGTAGAAAGACTTATGTGGATTTTTTTTTTTTTTTTGTGCCAAATAATTGGTTTGCAGCCATAGCTTATTTGTTAGTAACGACTAATCCTGCAGGCATTTTTGGAGAAGATTGCCCTCCAGGCTGGGCAGAGGCCCGGGCGCTGCAGGGCACCAGGCTGCGCGGCTGGAGCCAGCGCTTTCTGCCTCAACGTTGACTTGAATAGAGGAAGAGGACAGCGTAAAAAGGCAGATTTGTTCATTAACGACATCATGTTTCTGCAGGTTGGAACAGACATTGCCTGTTTGCCCAGGTTCAAATCTTAAGGCACAGTAGCACAAAGAAAAATTAGCTTTAAAATAAGAAATGGGAGAAGAGGGAAAATAGCCTGTGCTTGAAAGACTAAAATTGTTTCAGCAGTTGCATGAGATTGCAAGAAATCTAAACAAATGTCTCTGCAAGTTTCTAAGCTTAAAATTTGCAAACGTATTTTTGTGTTATTCAAGTGCAAATAGTCTTTCATCTATTTTTATTAGTTTCTAGTAAAAGAGAACAAAAAACCGTCATTACAAGTTTGACCATTATTTGCCAAGTTTATGGTCCATTACATTGAAATCAGCAGTTGTCAAGCCTATTATAAAAAAAAAATCTTTGAATGCTATAAAGAGTCTCCAACATTGTAGTTTTATGCATTGACTGCATTTTCGGTGTGCTACACAACAGTATCAAATATGGAAATAGGGAAATGACCTATTTATATATCATATATATACAAACGATAGAGATTTTTTATAATATAAGTGTTCACCTTTTGCTTCTGGCATTCACTTATGGTGAAAGCCTCAGTATAAATAAAATAGCAACGTCGGGTAAAATTTGGACATGACTGCAACCACTGACTTTAAAAATGAATCCCAAGCTTAAATTCAAAGACAAAATTCACCACAACTTTTATTTTTGTTGGTGGACAGAGTTTGTTGTCATTAAAATCTCTTTAAAGACTACAGAGTTTTACATTATTTTAGCTTACTGGTCTATGGACAGCTGGAAAAAAAAAATGAGTATAATTAGAAATGAAAAGGATTTTTCTTAACCATCAATCCTAGAATAGAATTCTTGAGATTATGTAGTTAGTTTATCCCCAATATCATCTCTCCCTCTTCCACAGCAAAGCAGCCAAACCACCCAACTCTGCCTGTGTGATGGGACTTCCCTTCCTCAGACGACCCTCAGGAGCAGTAAACAAAACTCCAGTGAAGTCAAAGAGATCCTCTTTTTTGGCTTGTCTCCTGCTTAGTTTTCTAAAATTTTATATCAGTTAAATCCTAATTTTTCATATGTCTCTTCCAAGAATGAACATGACTATAGTTGTTCAGCTGTCTTTTTCCATTGGTTTGCCTGTGCTTTTGGCCCATCTTTACACAGTATACTATGCCCTGTCTGAATTCTGTGAAGATGATGCTGAAATACAAAACTACTTTATTCAGCACTCATTTTCACTCATTTTAATTCCACACTAAATGCAATGAAATGCCCTAACTCCACATGTATAAGGTTAAGGTATGAGCCAGACCTTTAAAGCAGACCCAGATACTGCTTTTCCTAAAAATGAGCTGATCAAAAACAACAATTGGGATTTGAATCACAAAGATGGAAACTAGAAGAAGGTCTCTCTTTAAATTAAGAATTCTTAGATCTTATGAGATAAACTAAAGTGAAAGCAGTTGAGCACAAAGCTCTCCTTTCCCCTATGTTTTGTACAGGAGAGGTCTTGCCCTCCGCACAGCAACTTTTGCTGGCCTTCTGCTTTGCAGGGAGCTGGCCCCATCCTTACATCCTTACTGCACACCTACAGAAGCCTCCTGGTTTCCAGCACCTCTGAGGCTTCCTTACGTGTCTGCTTCCTCTTCTTGAGGATTGTGGCTTTCATCTCCTGAAGCAATTTTACAAGAAATTACAAAGTAAAAGATCTGCTGCAACAATGAGCATTAAAGAGCTGTGTGCAGCGACATTGCTTCAGTGCTTCCTAGTGCACGAATGATACAAATGTTCCCTGCTTAATTTTTAAACAGGCTCTTAACAGAGTCTTGTATGAAAATTAAAGCAATCTGTAGCAGATGCTCTGATGTTGACTTCTGAAGAGTTTGGTCCATTTATATTAGCAGCCTGTATAGTCTAGCACTCAATAATAGCCACTGCATAGGTCAGTATGTTCTACAGTCAGATTTGATTTCCCAGGATCAGTTGTAGAGGAACTTGAGATTTTTGCTGCTGTAGTTTTCTTCGAGGCACAACTCTACCAGATGTTATCTAAGCTGCCCATTATGTACTAAGCTCTTGTACTTCTTTGGTATTCATTAATCCAGTCCTTCTCCATGTCCGTAATAAGAAAAACATCTGTTTCTTCTTGTTCAATCAAAGTGCCTACCTCAAGAGTACTACTTTTAAAATAATGCAATTTAAAAAAAAAGAAATCCTAGATAGGGAAATGCATTTCATTAGCATATTTAATTTGCATATGAAAACAGCTTTTCTGAAAGTCAGCGAAGAATTTGTGGTTGCAGCAGTGCAGTCTCTCTTCAAGTTGGATGCCAGAAAGATACAGTAATGAAAAAAAATTAAATATATACGTCTCATCTCAGGTAAAAGAGATTAAACTGCAGTAAGAAAGTATCCGTGTGAATTTGCGGGGGGTTCTAAACTCTAGTTTCAAACCGAAAACTCTTGTAATAGGAAGTATTACATTCTATCCTTGCTATTCAAGTTGGATTTACAGAATGATCTTGGTTAAACTTGATAAAGTCCAAGCAGCAGCTGTTTCTCAATATTCATGAAGCAGGTAATAAAATATTCCACTGCCATAGGCCCTGCAACTCTACAAACTCATCCCCCATGGAAGCATATACTGTCTATCACAGTAGCAATGTTAAGGTGGCGGAAACAGAGCAATATCCCATCAAAATGGGAGTGTTGACTGTACTGCACCTAGAAAATACTCAAAAACCAGATTAAAAGCTGCAGCAGAGAAAAGGATGCTCCCAGTTACACAACTGGGGAGCACCATTCCATGAACACCGAGGCAAGGACTCGCTGCGTGCAAATAAACTGCCCTCATTAGCATCCGTAGCTAAGGAGCTGCAGAACCTCTGGAAAAACAGATATTGCAAGAGTAAAATTACAACTGTTTGTGGCAACTAGAGACATAGCAGTTCAGAATGCCACTGTGATCCCATAAAGATTCACCCGGGTACTTAATACAGCTGGCTAGGAAGCAGATGGTGCACATTCTCTAATCCATGGAGTGAAGTCTCCATGAAACAGGAAGAGTGTGGTTGTTCAGGAAATGGAAGGAATGACACAGCCTTGCACGGTCTAGTATTTTTAGTACTGGCAAAATACCCGGACTTCTCCAGTCATGCGCCTATCAAGCAGCTTATGGACAACTATGTCTCCTCTTAATATATTATTTTGCTGGGTGCTTGTATATGAAGAGAGGGCATGAAATTAGGCTTTGCTGGTAACCGGTAGCTCTCCACGTGCTCTGATTTCTGTCCAGGGTGGCCAGCATCACTTCCACCATCCTCTTCCCTGGGTCTTTCCTTCATTCATTGCACTGGCCCCTTTGTCAGAGTGGCACTGGCGAGCTGGGCTCTCCGCCCTTGCTACCAGCTCAGAGACGGTACAAGGAGGTGAGCTAGGTGTGACTTTGCTTGCCTTGCACAGGCACATTGCACACCGCCCTCACCTGTTAATGCAGCAGCCAGCAGTACCAGGCTCTGTGCTGTAATGAAACGTTTGGGGGCTTTCAAAGCTGTGCACAAATCCGCGTCAAATTGGACAGATAGTTTCAGATAGAAAAGCATGGAAGGATTCCCGCTCACAAATTGGTTGTGATGGAAATGATGGCTCTCTTTGCCACAATATTCATTTTACATTATTCACTCAGGGAAAGAGAGATCTGAGTTATCTACTTTTGTTATAACTCACTGTTGCTAGAAGAGGAGAAACTTTTGCTTTCTGCTGAAGAGTACTTGGGGAACGAAGCATGTAGCAGTAAACAGCTACTTAATATGAGAGAGCGAGCGAGCCACTTCTGTGGCTTTTGCATCTGAATGCATGCTTCCAGTCTCCATTTTAGTCATATTTAAAATATGTCATATAAAAAGAACATAGGACTAACGTATATAGTGTTTATAAAACAGGCCAAAGTTTGTAGTCAAAAATGCAAGCTGAAGCATTTTGCGTCCTCTGAGATTTTCCACCTAAATCTCTTTACTCCTTTTACCATCAATTTATTGCTTTCAGAAGGAGTACCTACAAAAGATGATGATGGCAAACTAGGACTTATTGTGAGAAATACAGTGTACTCCTAATTTAAAGACATATTCATATGTCTTTATTTTCATCACTTTTCTATCATGTTTATGTTTAAATATGTTTAAAAGACAATGAATTGAACATAGGGAAGATTTTGGCCAGCAAATTTTGTCTTTTAGGTGATGATTTCGATCAAAAACAACGTAGCACACAGCAGTGACCTGAAAGTTGACCACTGTGCCTGGCTTACTGTGGAAGTTTCAGAGGAAAGAAATTTCCTGTGGGAATATGTGAGATAGTACTGCGTATTTCACCAAAATCAAGCAGAAACCAGTGCAGTTTCAGTGCTCCACTAGAGGCATCACGTAATCTCTCTTCTTTGCCAAGGGGCAAAGCAGCAGCCTTAAGCAGCGGCACAAGATCCAGCACCGCTCTTCTTGGCCGATACTCTGATGCTTCTTCACTCAATGGAACAGGCTGCCCAGGGAGGCTGTGGAGTCTCCTTCTCTGGAGGTCTTCCCAACCCGCCTGGATGCCGCCCTGTGCCCTGGGTGTCCCTGCTGGAGCAGGGAGGTTGGACTGGATGATCTCTAGAGGTGCCTTCCAACCTCAACCACTCCGTGACTCTGAATATTCCCCTTCTTTCCAGAAGATGACACAGACATTCCCCTCTGCGGACATAGTGATGAGCAGCCTGTGCTGCCCTTTTCATGCCTTTTGTTTTAATTGCAGAGTTTTAATTTTGTCCAGAAGTCTCTAATTATTGTTATTCAGTTCATAGCAGTAATGAATGCCTTGATGCAAACTGAAATAGATTTTTCTCATGATAGGTCATCTCAAGCTTGAAATTTGTTTTTTAATTATCTTCTGATGAACTTTAGTTGTATTAATGCTTACTACAACAATTTTGGTTTGGAACACTATAAAAAAAGTGTTTTCCTCCTCCTTTTTCTTGATGAGTTATTTTTCTTCATGAGTTATGAGTTCATGAGTTTTGTCAGGACTTGATCTTGTTTAGCCAAAAACGTGGAAGCGGTGGGAAAAGAATATTCATTAAATGCCTAGGTATATGTTGTGATACTGATTGCCATGAATACTGTTCATTGATTGTAAAAGATAACATTGCTTTGAATGTTTCGAAATTTTATCTTCTATTTTACTTTGGATACTGGTAGTATCTCTTTTCTTTCTTTCTTTTTTTTTTCCTTTTTAGAAACTGCTTATTGCACAGGATTGCACTTTCTTTTGGCAAATTGCCTTTTACTAATGTGACGTAGCGCCAAAATGCAGATGGAGACAAATGTTACTTGTGAGAGCTGCTATAATGTGGCATTAGGTTTTACTGGAGAGTTTGCTGCTTGTTTGCTGATCCAAAGTAACCTACCTGCACAGTCATGACCATAAGTTAAGAACAAATCAGCTCTATTTGCTGGTCTTAAATGCCAGCCTGACACGCTAGGCACCCTGGCTTCCTGCCAGCTGCTGCTGCAGACGTGAAGCAAGTTCTTTTTCCTTGAAAAAGATTGGGACGAACCAACAGATCCAGATACTTCATTGGTGCCAGGGTAGGGAGGAGGGCTCTCCCCGAAGCTTTGGAGTTTTGGCGGATGTCTGCTGCTGTTGCAGTGGCTCTGCAGTGATGTCTTCATCAGCCATGACTAGCCCCATATGCCAGCGGCAGGATTAGCTGCGAATTAAGCTTCCATGTAAGCTTGTCCGCCCTCACTTTTTCCTTTCCCCTCTTTTTGAAGCATAACCTTTTGATAGAGGCAGCAATCACAAGCATAATATGCCCTGTAGGCTTGTTACTCATTATAATTAAATAGATGAATCAATATCTTTTCCTTTTGAACTTGGTTGTAGAAACAATTAAGGGACATTCCTTATTAGTTAAATGTACAATATGGCCTGTTGATGGGTAAGGTGAATGATAAGATGTGTTTTCAGAAATAATTATACTTGACTACTGGCCAGTTGGGTAGTTCCACGGCTTGTATTTATGATGATAATGTTAACTTTTATGTAGTAATTATCTTAATAATAATGTCTTGTTATCACATTAAAATTGTTGTTTCTGCACGTTCATTAGACTTCATTAGGCCTTACCTAATGAGCTGGGAGAAATGCAATAAACACTTAAAGATAGTAAATATTAGACTAAATAAAATGTTCCAACGTTTTCTGTTCTTTGTAGGCTCTGGTCTCAATGATGGGCAGTGGCATGAAGTCCGATTCCTAGCCAAGGAAAATTTTGCAGTCCTCACCATTGATGGAGATGAAGCTTCAGCTGTTCGAACAAACAGCCCTCTGCAAGTTAAGACGGGAGAGAAATATTTCTTTGGAGGTAAAAATATCAGAACAAATACCTGTTCACAGTGTATTTCTCTTTGAATCTATGCAACAGATGAAATAGAGCTCAGGAAATAATTTATTTGGTGCACATGGATCTTAGTACTTTGTGCTTCAAAATGTCTGTGTGCTGCTTGTCAAAATCTTTTCCCACTTTGTCATCCTTAGAAAAAACAGGCAAACAAAGAAACAAAGACACAAACAAAAACCTCACAAATATTGTACAATAAGCGTCTAGCTTGGAATGATTTCCCCCATCTTCTTTGGACAATTCAGAGATCATTTCCTAAAAGGGAAATACTGTTCTGATATTAGTAGTTTCCCTGAATAGTACTACAAAGAGAGACAAGCTTCTTTTTTGTTCAAATTTGGAATCAGACAAAAAAATTACTCTTACAGCCTCATACTGGTTTTTTAAGAGCTGTCATGATTGTTATTGAGAGCTTCCATGAATTAAAGCTTTAGTTTTCTCAGTATTGCAGGCCACTGGTAGTCCATCTACCAAAAAGGGTTCTTGCAAATTATGCCTTGAGCATTTATTGTTCATGCTCTGCTATGTTAGCTTTTATGAAAGGCCAGCAAAAATCCTGATTTTTTTTTTTGTATTTTAAAAGCCTGTTTAGCATGCCAGAAGTATTTCTGAGGCTCTACTTTATTGTCTTATGGGGCAAGTCATTAAGGATTTTTAAGCTGAAGTATAGAGTGAGTTATTTATTTATTTATTTATTTATTTATTGTCTTGCTAGCTATGGTTTGTAAAACATGTGTTTGTTTAGTAGGATTGTCAGCGAGGTCAAATACTGAGATCAGAAAGATTTATAAACTATACCTTGAATTATCCAAAAGCTTTAGGACAGAGAATGCAAATTCTGAGATCGTTTATGGATAGAATTCATCAGTGTTGAAAACTGATTATTTTAAACCTACAAGCTGCATATCTAATCAAAATATAAGTGCAGTATAAGTATAAATAGGATAGTATTACTGAAGGGACAGAAATGTTACTGCTTTATGATTAGAAATGCCCCATATTGGAAGTGAAAAAAATCTTTCAAGGTTATTCTACTTTCATTATCTCCTATCAGTGGAATCATTAAAAATACATATGGAAATTAGTGTTTAAATAGTGTTACAAAACTAATATATAGTTAATTAAGAATAGATTCTAATCCTCCAGATAGTGCTGCCACACACTTCTAGGAAACCTGTATCCTTGTGGCAATGATGATAATGCAGTCTAATACAAATATTATCAGATTAAAGTCAATCTGTCACAAAAAGTAAACTTTCTTGTTGCTTCAGTGTTCATCTTCTTCAGTATCCTTACTGATTTCAGCTCTCCTTTAGCAGATTGCCTTAAAAAAGAGTTCTAACATAGGCAGCTACCATATGCTAGGGACTGAAAATTATTTTCTCATCAGAACATACTGCTTTTGCTTTGTCAGAACAAAGTGAGTCTTTTCATTAAATGAAGGTATTAACATGCATAAGAGAACACAAAAAGAAATACTGCACATCCTACAACTAGTGTTAAGCTTCTTGTTGGCAAAATCCAGACTTTCTACATTTCTGGAGAGAGATTGTTTCGTTTCTTCCGAAATGTCTTTTGCTGCTGATTCTTTGGCTTGTTCAAAATGGATTATTGAAATTCTCGAGGTGTTTTTTTCTTTGCTTTCTCACTCAGAATGCATGTTTATTTAGTGTCGTTTTCATTAGTTTCTGAAATCTGTTTTATCTA
>JAVCKT010007793.1:8256-19415 GCA_032273925.1 Rhynchotus rufescens
TTAAAATAATATGGAATGCACTAATTCCTATGCTTTTTACAAACCAAGTGATATTTAGAGCAAAAAATATATTTCTTCTCTATTATAGAACAAAGCAAAAATTATAACTGCTTCATAATGCCACATAACTTCCACATAACTGAATGTTCAATACTGTACTTACTTTCCAGATGCCTTGTCTCCATTGCAACTAAAAATGCCCATTCATAATAAAATCTTCCTTTTTCTCTCTGAGATCCACTAACATAGTAACACCCCAGCTGAAGGAGGACTTGAATAAAATCTCGGCCACAGTCCGTAACTGGAAGCGTGGAGAACAGCTTCACTGCTCTGATATAATAGTGCTCTGCCAGCTTTCTGGCTGCTGCATGCAGACAGAGGGTCCCAAAATTAGCCAGGACAATAGCTTGGTTATGAGTCCTGTTGGTCTCTTCTGAAAGACGCAGGGCTTTGTAGTAATTCTCAGCAGCTCCCTTGGTATCGTTTCTTCTTTTTAGAGCAATGGCAAGCATATTATAAACAATGCCTAGTTGCTGAGGATTGCTCCGGGAAGAGTCTCCAATGGCATTTAAAATGGCTAATGCCACATCGTATTGCCCATGAAGAATGTATAGCCAAGCAAGTGAAACCAAGTGGTCAACAGTTTCCTCTGGCTTAGCAGAAATATCGGAGTCCAGCGCTTTTGTCATGTATGCAATGGCCTTTCCATAGCGCTTGTAGTGGCTGTACAGTTCTGCTAAGCCAAGGTAGATAGAGCTGCGCAGTCCTTGGTGGTCGTTAGTAAATGAAGAGGAGAGCGCTTGTGTGAGATAAGGTGCTATTTGGGATGGGAGCGTCTGCTTGAGTTTTCTAAGGCCATAGAGCTTGGGAGCATTTTTGACGACTAAATCAATTCTCTTCAAGGAATCCATTAAGGTACCTGCACTCTGGGAAGAGGCAACCTTTATGCAACTTAACACAATGTGGGGTAAGCATTTCTCATTGTAGGACTCTGCTAGTTTGAAATAGCAGTTGGTTGTCAAGTTGTTTTGAAAACTTAAGTCATTAAGCAACAGTTGCAACCTTTCCAAGAAGGGCAGCACCTCTTCATACTGTTTGCGTTCAGTGTAGTGTTTTGCCAATAGAAAGCACACCCTTGCCTCTGCGTGCTGGCTCTGGCTCAGTATTGCCCTCTTTAGAGCGTGTTTTAGAATATCTGACTCGAAGTCAGAGCTGCAAATGTAGTTGGGGATACCCACAAGAAGAGACACAGTCTTGTCAAAAATGTGAGCACACTTTTCTTTGTTCTTTTGTGTCAAATAGATCCCTGTTAGGTTTGTATAAAGAGCAATTATGAGATGCATATCACTAAATCCTCCACTTACAGCTCCCAAGGCTTCCTCAAAATAAACCCGAGCTTGGGAAAACTTAAGCTTTTTCACACTCAACCTACCTAAAAGAAAACATAGCCTTGCAAGAGCCCAGGACATGCTTGCTTTCTTTGCTGCTTCCCTTGCTAATCTCAAATAATTAACCAATTCTTCTTCCTCTGAGTAACCGTAAAACATGTTAGTGATAAAAGAATAAGAAAAATCATAGAGGTTTTTGAAGTTCCTCTCATACTCTTTTCTATTTAAGAACAGCAACAATGAGTCAAACACTTCAGATGCTTGAACATCATCCTGATGTATATAGAAGAAAATTTTTTCAGGTTGAGGGAGGATTTCCATATTTGAAGAGCTAGCAGAATCTTTTCCTTCAGGAGTTGGCTCTCCAGTTTGTGTGGCCTGTAAATCCTTGAATTTCTTCAGGAATTCTTCTATCTTGCCATTCTTGCTAGTGGATACCGTGGGACAGAGAATTTCTGTAGTTCAAAAGTAAGTTACAAGATTACAAGTTTCACATGGGTACACTCGCACATATCTAATTAATAGAAGCATTCATCAGTAAATATACAATTTTCTTAAGAGTATCTTCTAGGAGACAGACCAAAGATGGGGAAAGGGAGAGATGGAGGCAGATTAGGGAGGAACGAATTTAAGAAAAACAGAGGAATGGGGATAACAGGTGCTTGTCCCACAGAAAGAAGCAGGCTGCTGAACAAGTACACTTGTCTGGCCAAGACTTGTACCTCAATACTTATCAGTTCCACCTTAATTAACTATTCCAAAGCAATTTTTGGAAGTGTATAATCTGTTATATACAAAGGAGAAATACACTAATGAATTACAATTCCAATTAGCTGGTAAACTGGAAAAAACTAGAAGCTGGATAAAAATCTCAAGTCAAACTAGAGTTAAATAGCAAAAGGACTGAGCATGGATACTGGATAGCCTTAAGGTTCAAAGGAACAATGAAAGTGCATGTGCATGTGAATTAAGAGTATGCTTATATTCTGCTGGAAAACCAGGCCAGATTATTTAGGATGGAGAAACAGAGCTATGTCATTTCTGTTGTGGATCCCACATGGTTTCTATTTGTGTTTATAAAGAGGCCCATAAAGGCATGGGTGGGACCATGGAGGCAGACTGGGATGCTACTCAATGAGGGTTACAGTCAACTATCAATAATTTATTGAAATTGTAGAAAACTGAGCTAAGTCTTTGAGCTTCATGTCTTAATGTTGAACAAAATCATAAATATCAAAATTATTGATAAAGCATTTAGAAAAGTGCTAGTACAATCAAGGCAGTGACAGCAGGGCAACTAAATGGCAATGGGAAATAACACTTCATCTTCAGACATTAATGGGACAAAGTTTTAATGCAAAATGAAAATATGCTGGAATTGAAGCTCAGCATTTGCCAGGTGTCCCATATACAGTGTTTTCCATTTTTAAATAGCTGGTGAGAGAAGAAGAGGAAGTCACAGCAGCAAAAATAAACTATGCAGTTTGCCACTGGATGGTTAGGTCTGAGAGGCATCTAATGTCTGAAAGTGTTCAATGGCTGACAATCAAACTTGTGAAAACATAGAGAAGCAGACAAGAATAAAATTAGAATCCGAAAAGATATTAAGAAATAAAGAGATAAGATGCGAAAGGTGTCCAAAAGATTAGAAATCACATTAATTTTACATAAGATATGTATTTTAAACATTACCACATTCATGAGATTTCTGATATTCTAGTTCTTCCAACTGATCTGTAGAAAAGAAAATAGCCATGTTGATTATGGTATTCCAGTTGTTCCAATTTTAGATAAACCAAAAATAGTCTTGTCAAAGGTTATATCATCAAAAGGCATCCATGAGTTTTGGAAATTTAGGAAAGAACAAACATACTCTAAACTTGGCCCAAAGCTAACACAGTAACAACTCGCTCTTCCACAACAATATGTCTGCTATTCTGTACCTAAGAGTCCACAGTAGGGTAGGGAGACATCTGCATACAACATTGAGAATTAAGGTCAACTTGCTTTCCCACTGATGAATTACAACACATGTAAACATATGACACTTTACAAATGGACACTATGAACGCCTCATTTAGAGGCAAGATGTTTGTATCATACTCTTAATAGTACAAAACTAGATTTTAATATCAGTCCTTGGAAAGATACGATTTAGCATAACTTGCATAAGATGTGTCGAGCTTTTGTAGCCATTCCAGCAACATGCAGATGAAAAACCCCTGTAAATATTTTTAAATTTCTCCATTTCCATTGAAAGTACTCGTACAAATCCAGATTTAAACATTTAACATAGGAAATTCATAAAGCACAAGAAATTATCATGTAGAAGATATTTTTGTACAGTATTTCAGTTGTCATTCTGCATTTTTAGAATAATATATTCACTTTTTTCCCCCTCATATCCTAGAAGCAATAAAATGGCAGGAAGGAAATATCTAAAAATCAGAGGCTCATGGAACCATAGTTTATGTAAGCTGATAGGAAGCTATTCTACTGGTCACTATGAAAGATGTCTCATTGACTTTTTACCTCTGAATTTCCTTTGTTTAAATGCTTCCCAGAGTTTGCTGAAAAAATGCCGTGTTTGTATTTGTTGTTATAAAATGACACTCTGAGTATTGAATTGAGGAAGCGTTCATAGATAATACCTTATGTTATACTGATCCAGATAGAAGGAATTTAAAGCCTGCCAGGCATTTCGTCAGACTGCCCAAAACATCAAATGACTTCTGAGAACATTTGTTCTGGATAAATCAGGTTATGCTGATTGCTTGAACAATTTAAGAAGAAAGGGAGATGAAAATACAGCACTTAGCTAGAGGGGAGTTGAAAAGAAATGGTAGTTGCAATGACTAAGGAGAGGATGACATGCTACAGGAAAAGATAGCATTGCTAAGTCCATGAGTTTTAACTCCTGAGTTTCAAGTTTTGTTCCTAGGCTTATCATTTGATAGAAATGAAGTCACTGGACATTGACAAAGTTTTCCAGCTCAGGTCTGAGATGTCCAAGTTACTGTCTGCATAAGACTAAGGGTACAGAGCACACACATCCCTCTCCACAGAGCAGCTTGCAAGAGGATGAGAAGTTTCCCACAAGTTCAGTTCAGCAAGAGGTTTATCGCAGACTGCCCAAGTCTAAAGTCAACAGAGAAAATGCTAAGCACTTAAAAGTGACTGTATCAGAAAGGATGTAGCTAGAAATGCATTATTTCTTTATACCAATAGATCCTGCTGTTTTCTATACGACTTAAAGCAAGCATAGAGTTGGATGCTAGAGCACACGTGCACCAGCTGTTATTCCACTTTTCCTAAGAACAACACAAAGATGTTATTTGGCTGAACATCCAGTCTCTGGTAACGCAGCTATAGCATTCAAACCTAAAGGACTGTGTTTAATAGCCATTCTATTCACTTAAAAATGGACAAAAATTTTGGAAATTTACTATAAGAAAAGGTTCCACAGCAAAGAATCTAAAGGATTTTTAGATACTACATCTGTGATCAAACTGAATATCAACATATAGTATGTTTAGAATGTTTAGAAAGATATATAAATATATAGCATATGTTTATATATTAAAGCAACATAAGTAGCTAAGTGCTGGAATCTCATTAAAATAGAAAAACCAACACAATCTTAACAGAAGTATGGAAACAGCATACATATCTTGTGAAGCTCATACTCACCTATTCTATACACCGAGCAAACATCTGTGATTGATGTTTGTTTCAATAAATGTATGACTTCTTCCAAATTTTTTTCTTTTGAAAAAAAAGATAGCTCTTCTGCTTCCAGAAATTCCAGCTCTTGTGGTCTACCAAAGAAAGAAGCAACTCTGAGAACACATCTGATGGCTTCGGAAGTTATCATTCAAGATTGTGCTTGAAGCCTTTCTAGATCTTGTTGTGTTCAGAATTAATAGCAATCACACTTAAACATACATACAAGATATGATAGCTGTGCATGCATATTCCATGACCTCTGCTATATCAGCATGTTTTATCTCTATCTTGATATAGTATTGAGAGTATTCATTAAAACCACAAATATTTAAGAATATTAAGTTTGCTAGGAAAAAGCAGTGATAGCTGTATCAAGTGGACCTCTAACTACATCTAAGAATTCCTTGTATTTCAGCATGCAAACGCTCCAGGCAATAAGTGTTACTTTTGTTTACATGAATCCTCATGGATGTTAGATTGAATTTTCAATTTTTCTGCATTGTGACAAACAAAAGGCCTCATTTGCAACAATTTACAAGTTGTATTGAGGGTACTAGCAAGAACAGAATTTGGAGACTTTAAACAGATCTCTAGAGTAACAGTGAAAATCAAGACTTCCAAAATAGCAAAATTCCTTGGATTCTGGGATTCAATACAGTGGAGACTGATACTAATATGAGCAACTATTGAAATTCATTTCCCCAATAAGCAATTCATGTACAGTTGGATAACATTTTTTCAACACAACACTTGATAATCCAATTTCTTTGCATTTATTTTCAGTAAAGGAAATTATCACAGTCCTCAAAAGAAGTTTAATATTCAGTGTTTTAATGCTTGAAACTCTTGTCATGCTTTTTAGTGTATAGGTTAAAGATAAATATATCACTTACCTTTCTCCTGACATATCCAGTTTAACATAATTTGTCTTTACAAAACCTATTTGACCAGTCAGCACATGTCTTCCAACAAACCATTCCATGCATTCAATGAAGTAGCCAAGGATTTCAATTTTGTCCCCTGCTTGGAAACCAATCTCTTCAGGCTCAGTGCTTTCATAATTCACTGCAGCTAGGCAGAATCCTGTTGCTGTGTAATAAAAATTTGCAGCTACAATAATTTAAATATACAAAGATTGTTCATAGAATTGCCACTCAGCAAAGGAGCATGTTTAGCCAAAGACATTTTTGGAACTCTTGAACTGCACATGTGGAAAGTCCTAAAGCTTCAAAAGCTAATCAATCTGCTTTGAGCACTTAAAATGGTAAATAAAGGCTTAAATTGCCCAACTAGCCTGTTCCCCACCTTAGAAAGGGATTTCTAAAGTGTTTACTATAGAATTATTTTAAAAATCGCTACTTTTCCCTCTCAAAGCTATAATTCAGACTAGAGTAAGAACATTTGGATAATAAAATTCCTATTGGATAGATATACAGTTACATACCAATAATACAGTATTTATGAAGCAGAGAGAAGAAAATAAAACATATTTACTCTCTAACCTCCTGCAGTCTGTGTTTCTCTAGCAGTACTAGATGAAAGAACAGACATGTGAGATCCACAATAATCACGTTGGTGCATTTGCTTTATCACCCTCCCCACAGAGGCATTCACTAACTACTCTTCACTACCTTCTCTTCAATATCTTCTGTATTTACTTTGATATTCAAGAGAAAAAAATAAAGAGAAATAAAAAGAGAAATTGGTCACATCTAGCAACATATTTTGTAAGAACCCTTTGAAAGTAGTCCTGTAAGTGTGATGTGCCATAGGCAGACTAGCATTCTAATTTCATTTTTGAAAACCATTTTGCCATCCTAGTAAATGAAATATGACAAATTTTATTCCAGCCTTTCATGTCTGTCCTAAAGAAAGCACAGGATAAATTGATATTTTTTCTTTAATGCTGATGTTTAAAGAGAGCTTCTTACCAACTTGCCTGATGGATTTAGGTTCTGTTTTGTAAGTAAGATCAATAGGATCAGAATACACTTTAAGAAACCATCTGAAATTAGAAAAAGAAATAAGTGCATGTGACACTTCAGTAAGCCACAACAATGATACTTTAAAATCATTTTAAAAACCAATATAGCCCACGCAAATATTTCAACAGTACACTTTGAATGTAGCTGTATTTTGAGTAGCATTAGTAGTAAAAAAGCACTACTTTTGTGGCTTTTATTAAAGTTCACAATTACTAGTCCAGATATTAACTTTAAATAAACTGCATTAGGGAGTTGTATAGCTCCTGTGAATCATTTTGAGTAAAAACATCAATAGCCTGTTATTGTCTATATCTCTGGGCATCCTGACAATTGAAATTACAATTATTTTATTCTAGAAGTGCAAATAGTCATTACTTCAGATTTACAAAAACACATCCAACTTGCAAGATGGTAAATCATCATCTTTAATGCTGTAGTGCAGCTATCCAAATTAATTTCTATCCTGTGGTGTGCAAGAAAACAAAGACACCATTTGTTGTCATTGGTAGGTGGATGTTCCATAAGATGCTACAGTTTACACATCTGTGTTTAAAAAGACATGCATATGAAAAAGCAGCATATGAACTAGGTAGCTAAAGTCAGATACCTACTGATGAAAAGGGATCAGCAGCTCCGCAGAAACACTGGACAACATGGTCATGTCACCATCCCCAATTCCAAACGATGCATCTTTAGCAAGAGCCCCATTCTCACCATCAATATTTATTTCATTCTCTGTAGCTGTTATCTTTCTTATCAGATTGTCAGGACTTAAAACAAAAAATGCCCCTAGGAAGAAAGCAGATGCCATTTTATGATTAAGTTTTAGTGTCACATGGGCTTTAAAATCATTTTCAAAAGCGTCAGCAACATTCTATTAAAAAAATTAAAACAGGTTTCAAAAGATTTTTCTGAATGTTTGTCAAATATTCAAACATTTATCTAGGTTGTATTTAAGTGAAAAATGCAGAGGTGATGTCTTTTATAAAAGACATCAGAACTTTTTTATAAAATGATAAACTGTGAAAAATGCAGTTTCTACTGTATTGGTCAATGACTCATCAAGCCCACCGTGGTCTCCAATAGCAGCAGTAGATGATGCTCTTTCTAGAAAGCACTTGAGCCTGGACCTTCTGCAATCCATTTCCCTCAAACACCACCAGGACCTGGAGCAGTATTGAACAGATTAGAGTGTTTGCCCCTGCCTAGGCCTTTTATTTGTGGGTTAATTGCACATCAGTTTCTCAAGTTGCCTTTAATACTGCTGAATTCTGAACTCAATAATGTGTTGTTGTTCTCTTTCTGGTGCACTTCGAGTCAATAGATTTCAAGTAGATTTGAAATTTAATAAACAATATATTTAAAAGATTAATAAAGTTGCTTCTTTAAAGTTAGTGCATGCAGTTTTTCCTACCTTCCTGTATTAGCAGACTTTGGTACATCAAGTTTAAAGCATTCTCATTTATACAGACTTCAATGCCTGTTTCTTCCTCTTCTTGAGAAGACAGCCAGAAAGATGGATCTAGGAATAAATTCTCCATGCAGTGACTTATAAAGCCTAGGAGGAAAAAAAAAACCTTTAGTGCTGTAGTTTAACTAAGGAAAAAAACTCAGAGAATGGAGTTGGTATTCAGATAATTCAATAGTTGTTTAACCCAAAACTTAACAACCTTTGCTTCCCAGTACTGACAAATTGCATCCACTGAATCACAGGTTATAGCTAATTTTGGTGGTTTATGCTCAAATCTCATCAAGTGTTTAAACAATTTCTCTGTCCTTAGTACTGTGAAAAGAGAAGACCATGCACTGGCCCATCTTGGAGGGGGTTCTCTCCAGTCCCATCAACATTACTAAGTTCAATAATATTGATGTGTACGCAGAACAGGAAAACAGAAGCATGTTGAACTGTAGTATGGTGAAATAGCTTTACCAAGCAAATAGTAGGTTAGAAACTTCCATATTTCTTCAAAAGTTTTAAAAGTCACTACTATTAGGTCTTGGTCACTGTGAATAGACAGCAATCTAGCTGAGAGCTCCTAAAATAAAAAAAATACAGTTATACTAATATCATATATAATAAGCAAAATTTTTCATTAATCAAAATGCTGAAACATCATATAATGATAAAGAAGATAAATGTCATCCAACCTTTTACCTATACTTTAAAATATCTATAATAGTCAGAACCTGGGACCTTCATTCTTGTTCCAGAGGAAACACTGAACATTTAGAAAACATTTCCAAGTTTACTCTTTCTATGCATAAGACTAAATATACTAAAATGTAATTTAAAAAAAAAAAAAGATTCTTTCCTCTCAGGACTGAAATTAAAGTATGTGCTATAAACAGATGTCAAAAATGCTCAGAAGCTTCTCATTGTATTCATGTTGCTAGGATGGCATTAGATTTTGCAATTTAATAAGATGAACAATAATCACTGTAAGTTATAATGAAGGATTATCAGGGATTTCCGCAATACTGAGAACTATATAAACTTTCAAATAATTGAAATACAACAACAATACTGCTTGTCTGATTGCCTGTCAGTTAGATCTTTAAAACTGGGCTCTCCAGTGATGCTGGTTACTAACTTGTGGGAAAATGCAATATATTGTGACAATTTGACTCAAATAGCTGAAACAGTGTTTGAGGAATAAATGGGATACAAAACTAAACCGGCATAAAGTTACTATACCATTTCCCAATATCCTGTACACTTGTCTGCATCTGTCACATCAGCTTGCAATGGATCTTTAAAAAGATGTTGAGGGACTGAAATTGATCCTAATTCCACAAAGAACTTGTTCCTCAAAATTATGCAGTCTCAGCAAGAGAGCTTCATACACTTTTTCTGACTAGATTTTACAGCATCTCTGAATTCATTCTAATTTTTATATTTTTTAATTCACATAATGGATTAAAAACCAAATTCCTCTCAGAAAACAGAAGTCTCTTTCAGGCCTCCTCCTCATGCCTCACTACCAGCTTTGATCTTGTGCAAGCCCCTTTCTACACCAGATGAAATATTAACGAAAGCCTGAAATCTATTAATGAATTGCCAACACATGCTAAGATCTCAGCCTCGGGGGCTTCATGCACTGCTCAATATCAAAACAATTCTAAGGAATTTATTGAAATCTTGCTTCCTTGACAGTTCTTTTCCTAGGCCATTTCCAGGTCTCAAATATCTTGTATAGTCTTTTTTCCCCTCCCTTTCCTCCTCATTGATGTCCTATTCTCTCACTGCCCTAAAACAAGACCAACCCTATAAGCAATTTAAAAGTACAGTTATGTAGTCCTAGCCAGTACAGTATTAATATTATTCCTCAAAAATGCTCTTTGGCTTAGCAGTGGGCATTCCAGGTAGTTTCCATGGAATAGTCTGCTTAGGGATTAGAAACAGAAGCAAAGAATAAGTTTGAGGGCAAATTAATAAATCAGTAGATATTTTAAACCTTAAAAAAGTCTAATTTCAAAGCAGATATTTCAATTAAGACTCTTAAATATTTCACTTAGCAAATCTTATTTACACTGCATGAAATTGGTGACCCAGTCTCTGAACAGTCAAGTGTATCTGACAAGTCTAGATAGTATATGGCCTTGGGAGAAGAGTCATTCAAATTCAGACAGAGTACAAACAAGATGAGACCCGAGTACCTCACAGATGGGTTCAGAACCACAGGATGATATCCTCAGAATAAATACAACTCAACTCCTGCACAAGTGACTTACACTCAAGACTGCCATGACCTCCCTGCTGTCATTTTCCAGAAGACGAAGTCGTCCTCTTAGCTGTCTTTGGAGCCTGGGATCAGAACATCCACTTTTTCGTCTTACTGCAGTTAACTTCAAGGAGATATCTGAAGAAGGATATCCATTTACAGCACAAGTTTTGCAGTGAGGAAGAAGCAGACTTTCCAAAAGGTTTTCCTCAAAGGCAGAGTCTACAGTATTCCTAAAGTACTCCAACAACTCTAAATTTCACCAGTATTTTGCATCTATTAAAATAGATATGTAAAATAGATATGCTTATATTCTAAGATGTTCCACATCTACATCT
>JAVCKT010007794.1:0-12479 GCA_032273925.1 Rhynchotus rufescens
TGCCTGGGGTTATTCCTCCCCAGGTGCAAGACCCTACACTTGTCCTTATTGAACCTCATGAGGTTCCTCTCTGCCCAGCTCTCCAGCCTGTCCAGGTCCCTCTGAATGGCAGCACCAATGATGCTGAGCTCACTGGATTAACAGAAGAGCTTCTATGGCTTCCGGAGACTCGGAAATCAAGTCTTGCAGGGCAAAGCAAGGGGGCACCACAGGTGGTCTCAGGGCAACGCTAGGAGAGCTTCTGACCTCCTACCCTTCCTGTATCAACCAGCTTCTGAGCACTTGAGAGGAAAGAGCAAGTTACTGTCTGAAAATGTGTGAAACGGGGCTTTCTTGGAATGTTCCCAGGAAATAAGATGAGAAAATCTTAAAACTGATCTGTCAAAGATGGAGAGGGGAGGACAGCCTACTTGTCCTTGCTCCTTGTAGCTCCTGGAGTGGATTTGCCTTCAGAGGACTCCCCTGGAGCTCTCACTTTATCCAGACCACCTTCCACAAGCCTGCCTGTACATGAGCCAAATTCCTAGAAGAACATCCCGTCATCCACACGCTCATCCTCCATGCAGCCACAAGCAGGATGCTATGGCAATCCTGTGGGTCTTTGCACGACACATGGCAAAGAACATGTAGTCCAACAAAAGCAGAATATAAACTAAATGGCTATGATGGAAGACCCAAGTGCCTAGAGAGCAAAAAGCTCTTGCAGTTCTCACACCAAATCAGTGACAGAAAAAGGAAAAGCAGCAGCTTTCCTCTTTGCCCCTTACGAGACCCACTGCCATGATCTCTGGATCTGCCAAGGTCATCTCCGCTCGTCATTTCGATATGTCAGTGAAGCACCTAGAAACCAGGAGAGATGAGGCAGCCCTACCATGGACGAAGGCTCAGGGCTCTGGCGAGGGCCCTGCCGCTGGCTCCAGTGCCCTCAACGCCGCCCTGCCAGCCCAGCCGCCCAGCAGCCCCGCGTGTCACCCTATGAGAAACACCCAACCCAGCTAATTATTAACATCAGCAGTGCATCCTGCAGTGTTGCGTCCCTGGAGGCCTCCAATGAGGTCAGGCGGGTTGAACCCAGAAGGCAGAATTGCCCGCAACAGGCTGACTGGGCACCTGAAACTGCAATAAATAAGGCTGCACGAGTCTTGCATAAACCACAGCAAACCAGGCTTGCTCCTCCCATCGTGAATGCTGAGCGTTTCCAAAATAACCGACTTCCCCTTATTTTTTCCCTCCTGCAAGTGCGGCTGACAGTTCATACCAGAACCAGCACGGACCGCGCTGCAGGTCTGTGTACAGATCAGCTAAGATGCAGCAGGTCTCGCTCTCATTTTTTTTCCATTTTGTTTACACAGTATCAACAAATGAGATCAGGATCAGATCCATATTTATAGAAATGTGTGCTCCTACCTTGCGCACTTGTTCCTATGCCTGAAAATTTAGAGCTGGGAACTGGGAAAATAATGATTGCCTCACACTTCTTTAATATAAATGGGACTCCTATGTCATTTTTACTTCTGCATTTACATGAAAATCATGAATTCGGGGAGCCATACAGCATAGCATCCAAAATGTAGCAACCATAAGAGTCTTGCTGCTGTGTGTTTAGGAGGGAAATAAATCAACTTCTTTTTTTCCCCTCAGCAAAACCACACGCAAGGAAAAACAGGGGGTACTTACACTGCACGATGAGCTGCACCAGAGCTTCTCTGGGCTTCACGTTGAAGCCGTTGTACTGGCTGGTCTGGCAGCGGTACGTCCCCGTCATGTCCCTGGACACGTTGACGACGCGCAGGGTCCCGTCGTAGCTCTCCGACTGCATGGAGCCGTCCGGCATCGCCACCTCCTTGTCGGCTCGCGACCACAGGATGATGGGCTTGGGCTTCCCCGTCACCTGGCACTGCAGCTCGATGGTGTCTCCCTCGCGGGCGACCAGCGGGGACTTCTCCTGAGGAACAGTCAGATTGGGTGGCACTTCCCATTGCAAAGGAGAAAGAACAGAGAGAGGTCAATAATTAGCACTGCGGAGTCGTCCAGGGGCTTTCTGGCTTGTTAAGACATTATTACAGATCAAGAAATATTTTATGTCCATAGAGCAATGCAATTACATGTCACTGTGTTTATGAGATAAAGTGGTCAGTTGCTTGCAGGGGTTACAATATGATTTTATAGCCCTGGCTGGGAGACTCGCTTGCCTCGCGGCGGCGCTTTGAAGCGCTCGTGTGGGACTCCCCCCGGACAGCAGCTCATTCGACCACGGGTCATGGCTAGCACTTTATCACCACAAGTTAAGGCTTTCCTTTTTCACATGTGTCTGGCACTAAAATCTATTTTTTTTTTCTTTTTAATAACAGACCGTCTGTCAATTTTATAAAGCTCACAAGAGCCACACGCTGTGGAAGGACCAGTCTGATCACAAATCATCTCAAAAATCCATAAAGCGAAACCAAAACGCAGCTATCGTGTTCCTATCACAGGAGCTCTATTAAAATGGTAATTTTTCTGTAGAAATGCAGGTGAATGGATGGGGAAGGAGCCTACACCTGTTTCCAACAGGAGCTGGAGGCCCCATGGAGCAGGAACTGCCGCGGTGGCATGTCTGGGGTTGTCACCACGCTTGGTGCACCTGATCACAGAGTGCTCCCTTCCCACCATACCTAGATATGTTTAGAGTCGATTTTGAAGCTTTTTCCACTTTTCCCCCAAAACAACACATCTCCCCTGCAGTACTTCCAGGGGAGCTTTTCTATTGGCCGTGCTCCTTGGAATCAAAAGCAATGTTTAATGTTTCACCACAGGAGACAAACAGATTGGGGTGAGGACGGGTAATTTTCTCCAGATACCTACAATGCTCTCTGGCTCAAGAGATTCCTGTGCTAGGCTTGGCACGTTGATGTAGCAAGAGCAGATGGATGAATTCACCACATTCATGAGGTGGAAGCAGAGGTAAGAAGGGCAGAGGTTACACAGACCTCTGTATCTGAGGCATCATGAAGCCATGAGAGGACCGTGAGGACCGCGAGGCTGCAGGAAAGCACCACACACCGGAGACCACCACAGCCACGGGATCTGTGCGTGAGGCAGGGCAGATTGGGAAATGAGGACACTCAGGGCAAACTGCGACTCGTACGAGGACAAAACTCATAAAGACTATGGATTCCCATGGACACTTGTACCTTCAAGAGGAAAGACAGAGGGCTTTGAAACACAGATACTGCAATATGGTCCTGTAGTTGCTCCATGTGCAACTACGAGCAAGTCACTCACCCTCCCGGTAACTCCGTTCCCTGCTGGAAAAGCAGAGATAGCAGCACAAAAACTCCACGCTGCCAAGATAAGGGCTGCAGACGGGAGGTCTGCAGGCAGCGTGATAAGATAGGCCCTATCAGGACCTGCGATGGAGAGATACCTTCAAATAACCTGACTCATCTTCTCCAGGGGCGTTTAGCAACACAACCGGTGTCTGTCATGTTGCAAGCCAACCCATGTGCTACTAGGGGCCGTTGTGTTCATCATCTCCTCGTTACTGGAAGGGGGGGAAAGAAATGGTGAGCCACAAAAATAGAGAAAATACCCGTTTTAATTTCTCCTTCCCCCATGACGACCCAGGACCTCATGGGGCTGAGGGGCTGAGGTACCAGCTCAGCCCGTGCAGGACCAGCTAGAGAGCCAGCCACAAATAAAGGTCAAGTCTGTTTGTGCTTGTGCGGAATAATAAAGCAGTCACATCTGAAACACCAAACATTGAGCTTATTCATGCAGCCAGTGGATTAAAAATAATACTAATAAAAAAGAAAAATAGAGAGAAGTTAATACTCTAAGCACCAAAATCTGTTTCCTCAAGAGCAGGGCTGCCACTTGAGGACCAAAACGTCCACTCTGCTCAGCAGCAGGCCCTGCTTTTCCAGCGCCATCCTTTCTTCTTGGATTAGTTCATGAAAAGACTGCATTTACTTCTGTTTCTCGGGGTATACGAAGCATCTCCATTTACACGTAATTTATATGTGTCCAATGCAGCGTGCAGAGAGCTGCTAGTTTTAGGCAGGATGTTTGAAAACTGGAAGCCCTGCACGTACTGCTGAGCTCGGCACGGACAGCTGAGCTCCTCTTCTCATCAGAGAAGGCCACGGCGAGCTCTGAGGAGGTCTGTGACGCGCTGCAGGTCGGGCACGAACGGGAGCAGAACCCGGTGCACGAGACTCCAGGGATCACATCAGTGCCCATCTTCATGGCATGGCCCTGCCCACTTCCACGTACGCTACGTAGAAATCCCTCAAACAGGCAGAAGGCAACAGCATGAGATGGACAAAGACACCCTGTAAACAGTGACCAAAAGTTCCAGGTACGTATGGAGAAGGCAGCTTGACTCGAGAGGTCTTTTCAAGAAACTCCTGGGCGTTGCAGGTGGTCAGGATGAAGCAGGGGTTGCTGGCATTTCCATGTTTTAGCATGTGCTTTAAAAAAGGCAAAAAGGAAGACCCTGATGACCCCGAACCAGCGAATGTGCCATCCAAGCTGCGATGGGGAGGCCGCTGGCGGAGAGGAGGACGGATGATAGAACCATTCCAGGAGAGAGACCGGAATGCTTAAGACGGACTAATGTAATAACTAGTAATTACTGGATAAAGTTAAGCAATGTTTGAGCTGCCTATCAAGAAGTAATCCATGCTGGAGATTACTCAGAGATAATCTGCCAGAAGAGGTGTTGGAAGCCACATTGTTTAAGGAATTTAAAACCATTCCTGACAACGAATAACGAAGAATCAGCATGGTTAAGATATTAACAGGTACTAAGTTATTTGGAATCTTCTCTCCCTAGTGCTTATGAATATGAAGATCTGAATCTCTCAAATTAAATACCCCCAGCCTGAAACATGGGTTTTGATCCCTACTCATAATTCACACTCTTATGTGATGGAGGAGACTTGAAAGACAGAGGTAACCAGGAGCATGGAGCTGTGGTAGCTACTTGGGTAGGAAGGCAAGATGATGTACAAAACGTATTTGAGCAACTCATTTAGCCAATGTATTTCTTTCAAAAAGAAATGTTTGGAAAAATGAGGAAGCACATGCTGAAAGGCACTCTGGAGCTGAGGAAGGGAAAAAACACAAGAAAAGCTGCTGACCCAGCCAGAAAAGCAACTGATTTCAAGAAATGGCAAATTTCAGCCTTTCAGCACCATGAACAACCATCTGGTTACTCATATGGAGCGTAAACCAAGAGCCCTGTAAGGTCATGCTCTTTTCCCTGGGACAGTTGCCTGCATGAACGCAAGGGAGAAAAGAGAACTCCTTGACCCAAGTTTTCTTGGGCACAAACCCCTTCTAACTGCAGGTGAAGACGTGAACAGCAATCCCCGGTTTCACGGCAAGGTTTTCAAGAGATCCATTTAGACAGTAATTTCTGATTTGGTACTTAGCTCAACGCATTTCTAATGCCTTAAGCCGCCACCCTGCCCTGCCGTTAAATCCTGAAGTGGCACAAATTTTCCACCTAGAACAGAGAGAGTCAGCAGCAAATTAGCCAAATGAGTTTTCAGCAGTCCCTCAGGAGCCGTGCCGAGATGCTCCATGAGGATGTGCAACGAGGAGCTCTTCTCTTCCCCTCTCTGGAGAGGAATAAAGAGCTGCCATAACGTGCAGCCCCGAACCACGGTGTCTGCTCCCAGAAAACGGAGCTAACGTGACCGTGCAGTGGGCGGCCGTGTTTTGGAGAAGCTGGAGGTGCAGGAGGAGCCCAGGGCTGCCCTCGTCCCCTCTCGACCGCAGCGCGAGCCAAACTGCTTGGCCGCCGGAGCTACGGGAAGGGACAGCAGCTCCCAGAGATAAAATTAAAAAGAAAAATCTCTGCACGTTAAGTACTAAAATAGAACCATAAAAGAAAAGCTTTTTAGAGAAATCCAGCATTTATCTGTCCCTTCTGTTCACCTATTCCTTTCAAAGATAAACTCGTAGATAATGGCTCACAGAAATAGTCAATTTACTGCCATAATGAAATGTCGGCCTATTTGCTTGTAGCACCCTGTATTTTCTCAAGGTTGTCTGTAAATGATCGCTCTGGACAACGCTTAAGGTTTACAAATATCTTAATTGGACTGCTAATTATCTCACAGAAAGCATTTTTTTTCATTATGCAAAGAGAGGGAACCGGGATTTTAACCAGCACTTAGAACTACAGCGCAGATCTCTTTTATGCATCATCAAAGCAAGAAGGGGTTGAGCAGAGGACACATCCTTCATGAGCTGATCAAGGCCACACGATCTAATACTTCAGCCTGGACTTTAATGAATTCCTTATTTAACAGATAGCTGATGGGTTTATGACTGTCGTCGTACGGCATGGCCAAAGTACATTTGCTCTTTGCCTTTCCTCTTTCTTGCGCAGAAACCAGTCGGGTCAGCAGAAGTGGCGCTGAGCCGGGATGGGACACGGCCACCTCCTCCAGACCACGTGTTATTTCTTCCCTCAGGCCCGTCTAATTTCCAGTCAGAGCCCCCAAATGACCTAAAACAAACCCAAAAGAAGAGAGGACTCCGCAGCACCACGCTGCCTCCGGGGGAAGGCGAGGGCAGAACAAGGCAGAGGCGACAGATGTTGCACCTCGTCCTGCCCTGACACTAATTTTCAGGAGATACAGGTGGTGGAAGGACCCACGCTGAACACAACACAGCAAACAGGTGCCTTAAGCACCATTTCTTCCTGCTTTGAACATATTTAAGGCAGAGAAAAAGATCACATGCAAAGACTAACACGCTCTTCTGATTCAGTTCTATTTTCTGCTTGGCACAAGCACATTTCCCTGTTTTTTGTTGCTGTCTTAGCATCGCTTGCCCTCCGAGTCCCCTGCCCACCACTCGGGACGTTCATCCTGCCTCTGCACAATATTTGTCCAGCATTGGCGTATAGGTGCTGGGCTCTTACAGGGCAAAGCTGCAGTATTTGAGTCTTCATTTCCACTCTTTACTGACCTACTTTACTGAGATATGACAGGGGGAGAGCCAGGGTTACATCAGGTTCCTTTATAAAAGGTACACAGGACATAAATTTATGCCTCTCCTGATAAGAGTATAGAGCATCAAGGGAAAAACATTCCCTACTAACCAGCCAAACCCGAAGTGTGCCGAAATGCTGGCGTGTTCCCTCGTGCCCTTGACTCCCTCTTTCCAGCCGGCTCACACCTGGTCATTGTGCCCAATGCTGAGCTTTCTCCCCTCTTTCTGTTCTACCTGAGTGTCACGGGACCGTGAATTTAAGAGCTGACATAATTCATCACTGCCTGCAGCAGCTGCGAAAAGCTGAGACGTCCGGCCAGCTAGCGGATGCTTCCAGTAAATCCCATCAATTTCCCAAGTGATTGCCCAGCATGTAAGGGTTATATAGTGGTTACTTTTGCCAGGCAGGAGACGCATGAGCACCCAACGCGTCACCGTCCATTGCAGCCCAGCAAGAAGGCAACGTTGTGTTTGCCGTCCATCACGCCGGCCCTTGCAGTGCGCAAGGGCTCCAGAAATCCACGTTAGAGGAAACGCGGAGCCGGATCTGCGAGAGGCCACTCCTGCAGCAGAGCACCCACCACAGGGAGCTCGGGGGCCGGTATGCGAAGGGCCCCCTCTCAGCTTGCACACACGTTTGATGTTTGATCACCGGGCACGGGATGGGCAGCCTCTACACCAAACACACGTGTGTGGCTTTGAACGACATTGAAGCGTCACCTCAGACGACCACAAGCAGCCAGGCCGCTGGAGAGGCTGCACGTGCAAGACGAGCTCCCACCATCCGGCACCTCAGCAGCCTCCAGGGCACCCAAACCAGCACCGAGCAGAGCGCACACATGTGAACGCGCCTGCTGCAAAGGGGCAGAGCTCCCCATTAAATATGCCCTGTTATAGAACGCTCTCCTAAGCTCTTGTTCTGCGTTGTCTTACTTCTAAATGCCAAGCAAAAGCCGAGCAAAAAGCCAGCACTTTGTAGGACAGGCAAAAAACACCAACGTGCTGAAAACACAAATGCATTTTTAGAGTAGAAACAACCAGCAACTCTCTTCTTGGTTGCACATAGTGGTAGCAGGAAAAAAAATCTGCATTCAAAATATATTTTCTGGTTTATTTAAAAAAAAAATATATATATATATATAAAATGAGTTCTAATGGGACACAGTGGAGTGGAAACTGATTTTTTTTAAGGCAAGAGAAAGAAGATCATTGATTTTTCTTGGATATACCAGCATTGCTTTGGAAGCAAAACAAAAACGAAATTCTGTAAGAAAACAAATATTGGATAACAGATGCAAACAAAATGCCTTCTGTTGAAAGACATGCTTTTCTACTAATCTATAGGCTTTTACTGCTCTGGGATTACAGTAAAAACACGGATCGCCTCAGTTATTAAACCCCACTGCTGGGGGGAAAAGTCTAAGAAATCTATTGGTTACAAACCAGCTATGTGAAAAGAGATAAAGCAAAGCAGAAATGACTTCTGAGTTCCCATTGCAGAGCCACAACGAGACATTTATCTTTGGTCAAAAGAGCAGCTAGGATTTCACTGCATCAGAGAGTGATGTCTCTGTCGCCCATCTGGAAACAAGCAGAAGAGGCACCCAAGATACTCTGCTCGTTGGGAATGGCAGGGATCGCCAACACGCAACGCGTGCTCTTCAGAACAAGCTGCTTCCTCCTCACTCCGTGCTTGCTGCGCAGTGGAAGCAGTGGGACGGATCCTGCTGCATTAACATAAACCCAGCCCATATCTTATAAATTCCAATGAGCTCTTTATCCTTGATTTTTCATGCCTGAAAGTTCAAAACAAAGGCCAAGCGGCTTTTAGCCCTTTTCTAGGTCCAACAGCTTTTCTGAGGATGAAAATGGGTCTATCTGGCTAAACCCGGACATTGGCCTTCCTTGGGATGGAGCACCCCCCATCATGTGTTTGGCCTTCTGCCCTTCAATGAGGTGCACTCAGCAGCAGATCAAGGTACTGACATCCATTGTGACATCCCCCTGGTTTTCCACATGTACACTCCTCCTTTTTCACGAGCCAAGGAAAGCCACTGCGTGGCTACAAAGAAGTAAAGCTGACACTGAGCAAGCCTCCTTACCTGTGCTGCTGGAGATGTTGACATCGATGCTGATATCGGAGATCCCACCTCCTTTCAGAGACGCGACACACGTGTACGTCCCAAAGTCAGTGAATTTCAAGTCAATGATGTCCAGGTTGGTGGTGCCAGGGGAGACATCGGGGTCGGTCTGTGTGATGACCATCCGCTCGGAGCTCCGCAGGGGACGCCCGTTTTTGAACCAGCTGAACGTCAGCTCTTCAGAAGGGACGGCCTCCACCTGGCAGGAGATTTTCACCTCACGCCCAATCTGGATGTTGTCGTCTTTGTGATATGGGTCGGGAGTGATCCAAAAGCGACCTTTTTTTAAGGCTGAAACATGCAAAGAGAGCCAAGTTTAGTCTAACAAAGCACCAATGCAGTATCTTTAGGTCCTCACTTTGCAGAGAGCAATGCACACACTTCTCTTCTTGTCTACAAATAACACGTGTAAAGCCACAGAGACATCTCATGTCACACATACGTAGGCTAATTCCTTGCCGGATCAGATCCTAATGAAACACCACCATGTAGCATACACTGCCAAAGTACCTGTCACTTCTGCAATGAAAAGCAGGAGTAGCCACCAGATTTAAATTAGGCTAAGCTGCTGACAGCTGAAGAACAACCACCATAATCTGCAAATCTTCAGTGCTTGTCCTCCCTCTCTCGAGGTATTCTCAAGTCCTTCCTCGCCCGCGCTGCTGTAAGAGCACTCGGAGCAGAGGAAACAAAGACATCAGTCCAACGTCCCTACGGCCACGGGCAGCAGCATCTCCAGCGGGCGTGCAAACAAGCCCACGGGCAGCCGCGCTCTGCGCCAGCGGGGCCTTCATCCCAGGAAAACAGGTCTAGCACCGGCTGCCTGCGGGCACCCGCTTCCCGGGCACGGAAAACCGCTTGTGGTAGGAACCAGCCACCTTGCCTAGGGAAAAGGAGGTCGGGTACTTGTGGTGTGCTGGGAAAGCTCTCTGGGGTGCTGGAATCTGGTGACCCTCCGACTGAATATTCAAGGAAACAAGTGTTCAATGAGGTTTAAGAACATACTGTGGATCTGGAAAATCTCCTGAACTTTATTAAGATTAGATCTGCACCAAAATGTTCTGGTCTTTATTCAGCATCTCTCTCTCTCTCCCTGTTAAAGCTGCCCCTGTTTCCTTCGCAAGCGGGACTGACGCCTGTTCTAATGCAAGGGAGTGAACTCCACGCTGTGCTCTGTGTAGTGCCATAGGATATAACTTTGAAACACAAACTGGACGTTTTGGTAGAGAACAGAAGAAGAAACAATGCCTGCATACACAAAAACTGTAAATACATTATATTAATACTTTGCATAAAGGAAAAATAAAAAATACATAATAAGCAAATCTAGAAGTGCACTTCAGCCACAACGGTTTGCTAAAAACCTCAAAGAGCAGATTTTATTTCTAAACATTTTCTGCATTGCTCTGAGTGCTCATTTCAGCAGTTTCTCGTTCCTTTGAAGGACTAGCCAAGATAAAGTGCACCAGGACCACAAATACCGGGTTAGATATCGTGGATGACAGGGAAGGAAGCTGGGGGAAGCAGGGCAATGAGGGGACGGTGCCTCAGACACACGCCAAGCACAGTTATACCCCAGCAGAGACCTCACAGTGTCATCAACACAGTGCCAGAAAACACCAGCAGATGTGCAGAGCGCCACTAACTGCACCCCGAGAGCCAGCTTACGGGCAGGACAGTGCCAGGCTTTCTCCAAAGAGACCCCGAGGAACTACGATCTCATCAGGTAAACAAAAATGAAACCATTTCCATCCTCCGACTCCTCACGAAACCTGGCACCGTCTTTGCCCTCCCTCACTAATTACGTTTCAGAGTAATAAATGGCATTTCAGTATCTCAACTAGGGTGTATTTACATTCATCAGGTAAAGTCGTACCTTCCCATACCGACCCTGATCAACCCGAAATGTTCCTTTAAGCCACCAAAACGCTTGTGCCCTCCATGAACTGCATCGGCCACCACAACTGAACGTACTCGCTGCTGCTGCTGCTGCTGCCCGATGTGCAGGCTCTGGTGCAACAGCCCCCGGCTGCCGAGCGCTCCTCGGGCGGCGCTGGGCAGTGGGGAGCGCTGGGGTCTGTGTTTGCTGCTCTTTCGGCTTGTGCAGCCTGCAGCAGCGGCGACACCAAGCAGCAGAACGGTGCAAATTGCTGACTTCAACCTTGGCCGAGCAGCTGCATTCCTCGCGAGGTCCGACCCATGTGCATCAACTAATTCTGCTTGTTCTCCGTAATGTCTTGCGAAGGCTAGAGGGAGATTTGCTTTTATCCTGTTCCCAATGAAGAGAACATCACCTGACAAGGAGCTAACTAGAAAACTTGCATGGCTTTTGGAAGCACATTTTGGGGGTTTCTTGAGCTCAGCATCCAATACACTCCTTGCTTTTGGGCATGCAAGCAGTGCCACTCTCTCAAATAAAGGTCACTAACTAAATAGCCAGATATCCCCCTCCCAAGAGCCCGGGACGCAGCCGGGGGTCCAGCATTCCGGCCGCACGCTGCTCGGGCAAAGCAGCGGCGCTTCCTGAGCCCCTGCAGGGCTGCTCCCCTGCTCGCACACGCACGGGTTCACGCCGCTTGCAAACACTCTTGACTTCATTTTTAAGACCAGTGGCCTGCAGAGAAATAACAAGCAAAGGACTATTGCTCTGAACCAAAGTTCAGCACGGTGAATGACAGGCCCTCCCATGACTTCTACGCGCTTTGGATTAAGCCCTTTGCCTCGCCTTCTCTTCCACATCAAAGGATAATAAGGCACAAAAAGCACCATGGGGACAGCTTGTTTGGAAAGTGAGTTGCAAAAACCAGCTTCATCCTCTAGAAGTTCCAGTCTGTTAATGCGGACCCCGGTTGCTTGCTTTAAAAGACTGAGAATCAACTCTGCAGGTCACTGCTGTGATCTTTTGGTACAAAGATGATTGCTGTGATGATTCTGGGGTCCTTGAAAAGAGACACGAGGCAGGCAGTGGGTAAAGAAAGCCAAGGCTTATCATCAACTCCTGCCTCAGTCACACCGGGTTCCTCCTCTCCTTCGAGCCTCACAGATGGGAAAAGCAATCCTGCCTTCACAAGAATGCAATTCAGAGGATTCAGAGACTTCATGGAATCACAGAATCCTTAAGGTTGGAAGGGACCTGTAGAGATCATCTGGTCCAAACTCCTGCACACGCAGGGTCACCCAGAGCACAGTTGTGTCCCAATATGTTTTGAAGATCTCCAGAGCCTCCCCAGCCTCTCTGGGCAGCCTGGGCCAGGGCTCTGTCACCCTCACAGTCAAGAAATGTTTCCTTAAGTTCCTGTGGAACTTTTGGTGCCTCAGCTTGTGGCCGTTTCCTCTAGTCCTATCGCT
>JAVCKT010007794.1:12991-29399 GCA_032273925.1 Rhynchotus rufescens
ACCAGGGCTGAGTAGAGGGGGACGATCACCTCTCTCGACCTGCTGGAGACGCTCTTCTTAATGCACCCCAGGATCCCATTGGCCTTCTTGGCCACGAAGGTGCTGCTGCCTCATGGTCATCTTGTTGTCCACCATGACGCCCAGGTCTTTCTCTACAGAGCTGCTCTCCAGAAGCTCAGTCTCCAGCCTGCACTGCAAAGACTTAAGCAAACACTTCAGATAGTTCCTAACAGACTTGGCAAGTGTATTTGAAAACCTAAGCCTTTTTCCTAATCTGCCAGGAAATCTTGAGAAACCAACTTTTCTCATTGCACACTGGTGTCCAGACTGTTAGTCTTCAGTGAGTCCTAGATGTGTAGAGGGAAGTAAAAACTCAACCTCTTCTATCTCTTACAACAACTTGTTTTGATTCTGCTTTGAGCCGTGGGAGTCTCCGAAGCAGCTCACATGTCCAGATGAAGATCACCAGTTTCGTAACATGGAATTTCAGTATATAAATCCAGTAGTCAAAATGTAATAGCTCAATATACAAAATGGATGTACTTAATACATGTGGTGTAGGCACCCGTACTTGGCTTGGCGCTTTCCACAGCTAACACAGGATCTTTCTGAAGTTGTATCCTGTCACTGAGAACCAAGGAAGAGCTCGAGTGCCTTGGCTCACTGTGGCTGAAGGCAAACACACACATGTATCGTTAAAGCATCAAAGAAACACTCTACTGCTGTAACCCTGAATTATTTATGCTTCCCTAAAAACATCGGTTCCAAACATCCAAGAGCAGAAAGAAAAGTACATTTCAACTTGTGTCGTTAACTTTGATGCATCGCTTCTGTGACCTGAGCTGTGCTGTATGACAATGCTGCACACACAGAACCGCACCACAAGGACAACTATGGACTAATATGCAGGTCTTCAGCAAAAAAAGACCTGTGTTTAAGCTGGGGGACCACTGATCACCAGCTGAACAGGAACCTGCAGCACTGGCTTCCTCTGCCGAAGGCCACATCCCAGCGCGCTGCCTGCGATGCTCCTGCTCCAAGGCGGGTGGCTGATGTCCCATTGGGAAGGCAGCAGCGAGGTCCGAGGTGCTCCGTCTTGGACGCTGCACTCCAAGCAGATTCTGTGGCACTGGGAGCACGGCCAGCGAGGACAACCAGCAGCTCCGACAGGCCAGGGAAGCACCGTCCCCAAGGCTTTCCAAGGAGCTGCACAAATGGATGCACGGAGCAATCCCTGCCCTACCAGCACACCCCAGCTCCTGCAGCCTACGTGCCCCAACCTGCTTAATGAAAGGCCAGTTTAAAGTCATCCATGCACTAAATCAAAAGTCATTGCTACCGAAGAAACAGGCTGATGGAAATTCTTCTCTAACATTCCTTGTCTTCATTAATATGTCTACCTCCATCAAATCACTAAAGCCAAAGCCAAGGTTCCTACCTCAAGCTCTGAAGAAACACAAAGCTTTTTGTTTATCTTGCCACGGGCAGCAGAGCTGCGTTGTCTCAAGTACTCTCCAGGATGTTGCCTTAAACTAGATTATCAAACAGCTACACTGAGCAGAGACAATTTAACAACTGCCCAAAAATTATTTCTCATTGGTGAATATCAAGAGTAATCTGACAACCTTCATTTTGTCACATTAAGATACATTTTGACATATTTTCAGCCTTATTTTGCACATATGAAACACTGAAACTCAAATTTACTTTTGTCAACAAAGAAACCATCTGTAAGCAAACCTATGTCTTGATTTAAAGCATAAAAGAAAAACATCCAAAATTACAGTCTTCAGGCCTAGCTTCAAAATAAAAAAAAAAAGCAAAAACACTCCATGCGACAAAGCCTGCAGATTTCCCTTGAAAAATCTACAGTGTTTTCAACATCTGCACAACCTGCACATCCATTGGGAAAGGGAAGCCTCCCCTGCAGCATCTGTTTGTAATACACTTTACACAACCACTCCTACCCCTTTTGGATGAATGACTAAAGTTGTCACAGACAGACAGCTCTAAGGAAACTGGACCCCATGGCACATTGCTGACCATGGAGTTGGAGCAGAGGGGACAGTTTGGACAAAAGGAGGATTAATCATAGTTTTACTACTGGTTTAGAGCTGCTGGTTGACTAGCTACTAAAGACCAATATCCAAATAAAATCTCTATGTACAAGCAAGCCGCAGTCCCACCTCGCATCTCCACAGCTTCGCTTACCACCTGGATGCAGCAGTTGCTGTTGTGTTTGCTGGACAAAGCCTATGTCCAGCAAGACAGCCTAATTCTAGAGCTGAAGAACCGTGTAATATGGTTAAAAGGCTAAAGTTCCAAATTAGAAAGGAGGGTTAGTTTGGATGAAGCCATTCTTTGGTCAAGGAGCAAAGGAGAAGTAAAACAAACTGGAGAAGGGGCAGTGATGAGCAAGTCATTTCAACAAAATTAAATGTCCGCAAAATTTGTAGGTGAAGCTGAAGTGTGGTACCCTTGAGTGGTACCAAACGACTTTTCTAGTGCTCTTCTATATCACAAACAGATATATAAATAATGCTTAGAAGTCATGTGCAAGGCAATTGCTTTTTGTCTCTGAACACCCTCCAACTCTGTCCTGCATCACAGGGTCACAGAGCCTTCCTTCCCTCGGAGCACTTGGAGTTGAGTCTGAGGAAACAGTAAGTCACCTAAGATGTGACCTGGCCAGACGGTCAGATCTGCCGTACCGACCAAGCCAGTATTCATTTCAGTGCCAGTAGGAATGGTCACCTTCTGGGTCAGTCTTGAAAGCAAAGCAAAAAGAACAAAACAAGAAATGCTAGAAATCCCAAATCGTAGAATACTACGAAACTATGTTTTGCCACTCAGCCTGTTCATGGGACCTAGAAACTCCTGGAGCGGCCACCCCGCGCTCAACCGTGCACTTCACCATCCTCAACATCTCCTGCAGATCACCAGCCTCAGCAATTCTGCATTAAAATATGCAAATTCTTGTCATCTTACCTCCACTGCAGTGCCATTTATGTTGCATCCTTCAACTGAGCTTCATCCTCGGCTGACAGGGATTGCCAGCTTTGCCAAGGCCAGCACTGCATTATTTAGCCTATCTTCCCTCTGGCAAGGCAAGTTCTCCTATCTTCATGGTTCATCTCCACAGCCTTGAGACAGCAACATTTTCCTTACTGTGAAAGCAGTGCTGCAAACTCCTCTCCAAATTAAAGAAAATCAGCCTAACATCAAATAAAATCTCCGTAAGCTCTGCACATAGCAAATATCTCCTTCATTGGGACATGCTCTTTCATCTAATGGTTTCAAACAACAGAAGACTCCCCAGAAGAAATTGCTCACGCTGAGGGAAAAGGCAGCGTGCAATCTTGTTCCCGTCCTAAGGAGGACATTAAAGAATAGCATGACTACATAATTATTCACAGAGTTTTTACAGGGAAGGCGCGAATGTTGACCTCTTTTCTTGAAGTGCAATTTTTTAAGAGGCTTTTGGAGCCTCTCTTAGAAAACGTAGACAAAATTATGCTGTTCAAATGTTCCCTAGTCACCTTCCTATTCCAAAAAAGGCACAGACTCCCAGCATTTTACCAACAGTTCATTTTGCTTCTGTCAACATGGTTTTAGCTTAAAGATTTTTTAGAACCTTAACTTTCTGTAGGTATCAGAACAATTAAGTTGTCAAGGATCTTCTACTAGAGCATCTCCAAACTCTTTAATATCAAGTAATTATTTGGCACTTACAAGACCAGATGCATTCACATTTTCAATTTAAATGCAAATAGTGCGGAGAGATTTCAAGTTTTGTTGCTATTTTTGTAAATGTTTTCAATTTTTAAAAGAAAAGCATTTATTATTTTGGAGATGTCGTGTGCCAGATGTCTCTTTATCTGTGCTTAAGGTAATTCTTCTATTTCTTTCATGACTTTTCCAAAGGAAGGCAGGTGAAAACTTTTCAGGCATCTGAAGATGCAAGTTTACCAGTTAGCGTAAGATGCACTAAAGTGATGAAGCCGAGAGCAAAGTATGTGGAACGCGGCACAGATTGTCTTTTAATTGCTTTTCGAAGGAAATATTCCAGCATCACGAGAGGAGCAAGCTTGGCCTGTGGGATAAGGCAGGTGGGAAGGCCCCTCGGGAGGTCTCCAGCCCAACCTCCTGCCCCAAGCAGGACACCAGTGACACCAGTGCAATGGAGAGCAGTGACAAAGCGGCACCCAGGAGGGTTTGCCCAAACTCAAGGCAGGAGAGAGAACCAAAGTGCCCCTCCTGCGAGCAGAGGGACTGGCGCAGGTCTCGGCACCAGCCGGACAAGCTTTGGGACAGGAATTAAACAGTTTGGAGGCGCTGACACAATCCCCAGTGGGCTGTACGCTTGCCAAACAAATTACAAATCCTGCGAACATCACAGCCGAGTGCTTCTCGGGGCCAGGGCCTTTACAAAGCCGAACTCGCGTGCCAAACCTGTCAAAACACCAGCCTTGCCCAGCTTTCCAGGATGCCAAAGAGGAGTATATTGTAAATCTTCAGCCTGCTTTTTGCCTACACACTGCAAATGTAATGTGCTGTATTTACCTTCCTTCAAAAACCACTGAAGGGAGAGGGAAAAAAAAAAAAAAAAAGAGAGAAAGGCAATTTCCAAGGTTTTCACATTGGAATGTCTCCCATCTCCCGCTATGTGTGTGGCCTGAGAGTTTTATTCTACTTAAGGATTTCATTAGAGGCTGGATTTGTTCCAACACTGGGTATGTTTCCTTTCCACAAACTGCTTTTCTTTCACAGTTCAGTGCCTCAAAAATGCATCAAGACCTTATAAAACTTTCCAAAATCATGCATCACAGTGGGCATAGCCCAACCAATCTCGCTCACCGTTGCCTGATGCCACACAAATCAACACCCTAAAATACAGCATTAAACCAAAACACTGTGCAGTTTCCTGCACAAATGAAACTGGGCACAAGATGAAATTTTGGCAATCTCAGTTCTGCCTGCCAAAAACAAATGCAATTGTTATTAAGACAACACAGATCTCATCAGGCATTAGTTAGCCAAGATTTGTTACAGCCTAAATTTTTCCATGTATTATTGAATACCTGTGAGCCAAGCCACGGCGAGGATAACCTCTTCTTTCCCTGTTCCCTCTGCTGCAGAACCGATGCAATCACGCTGTAAGAGCCAGGAATGTTATCTCCTGACATCCTTTTCCCTGTCTTCACAGGGATATGGTGCCTGACGTGCTACAGGATGCGAAAGAGCAGCAAACTTGTTTAAGAATAACATTCCCGTGCACAAAGGTTCCAGGAAGTCCTAACGACAGGGCAGAAGAATCAATAAACCAGCTACGTTTTTATATGGAGCTGGTTTATGAACTCATCTGAGACACTCCACAGCCCGAGAGAGCACACATGCCCGAAACTGCCATTCCAGATAATAAAAATAAATGGATTTTTTAAACTCTAAGGCTCAAATTTTTTTTTTTTTTTTTTACACATTCATTCGCAGAGCTGTAAACTTTTAGGGCAGTGCTCTGGTATCTTATGACAGGAGCAACACAGTGCACATGCCGTAAGGTGAGGCTTGGCAGGTGAAGCCTCCACCATGGAGACATCTCCCACCCAAGGAACCAAACCGCCCCCACGGCAGAGCTGTCTGATGGGCAACAAAGGCACAAGGGACACACACCTGCACCAGCAACGAGAGTGCTCAGCCTCAGTGTGCTGAAAAACAGGAACAGGCTCCTGGAGAGGAGTCCGAGCCCGAGCTGGAGCTTGGTCAAGCTACAAGAAAGGGCGAGACGGACACCTGAGGAAGAAGGCAATGGCTCTGATGAACCCGGAGAGCCCTTCGAGTCTCACTCCTGCACATGGACATCAGAACCATGGCACTTCCATGATGCCATTTTTCTTCCTCACCTTCTTTTTAGCAGTCACTGTTATCTAGTTCATGTATAGTTTTTAAAGACATAATGGGATAAGTAATTCCAGCAATCCCAGCCTTTCTGCCGCATTTCTCCAGAGTGTTTTTTGTTCAGCAAAAGCTTTTGTGCTAATGTAGAGTAGAGGACATTTAAAAATATTATTTCATATTTGGAGTGACAAGGAGTCCCATCCCTTTGAAAAATTAACTCCAGACAGCACAATTCTGCTCCGCAGAAGGGAGAAATCACTCAGCAGGAGTCGATGGCCACTCGGGAAGGATTTGCAGTCACAACGGCAGGGACGAAGGCAGACACGGAATGGGCATCCGGGCATCCCTGCTGATGAGGGAGCAAATCTGCTTTGGCACAGGGTCTCTCTCTCCCAAATGACATGAGTGCTCCACACTTTAAGACCTGAACAACATTTTCATGACACTCTTTTTCTTCCTAGGCACAGTTGTCCTTTGAAGATGCTACCCAGCATTTCTGCTTTCTTACCGGATGCTGTAGCTACCTGACATCCTTCCTCATCAAAAGCCTTTCATTTTCCCGAGGTCTACTTGCAGCAAAGATGGCATCCTTCAATTTTTCCCCTAACTATTTCTTTGGAATATTTGCTCTTTCATGTTGTAGCATAACTTGGCATAACCTTTCTGCAGAACCTTGCAGGACCATACCTGGTGGGCTTGGGGCGATACCAAGAAGTATCGGCACTACTGTGTGCGTGGAGCCAGCACTGAGAAATAGCGGATGGGTTTGCACTTGATTAAAACGAAAAGCAAGTTTTTTTTGTTTTGTTTTTGATTGTTGACTTGTTATTTTAATTCAGAAAATTCAACAGGGGACTGTTTACCATTACCTCTAAGCTTGACTAACAGCAGTACCTAACAACAGATGAATGTTGGAGATTTAACAGCAGTATTTGAGGGAGGAAGTTCCCTCTGGCAGGATGATCCAAATGTACCAGATTTCCCATGCCCCAGTCTGCAGGAAAACTGATTTCCCCTATCGGGTTTGAAATGCTAGCAGGGAATGGTGGGAAAAGCAGAACTCCACCAAGCAGGCACAGTCAAAACGCAGATATCGGGGATGTGGAGAGTGGGGAGATCAGTCTCTTCCTGGTGGCATTGCATTTGCTACCTGAGAGATAGTTTTTCAACAAAAATAGAGACGCGAAGGCCTTAATCTAATGAGAAGAGTCTAAACCCCTTGGAGCTCCTTCTGCCTTCTAATGATTTCTTTTTTTTCTGGAAACACGTTAAAGGAAGCGGCTTTAATACTCGGCGTGAGAGCAGGAAGTGAAGATGCTACTGATGAGAACACCCACTAATATCCCAATGCTAGCAGGCTTACAATCATTTAAAGAACTCATTAATCTAAAGAAAATACTTAGAGAGAAACTGTCATAATTAGAACTGGTGAGCAGCCAGCTCTGCTGAAATTAGACAGTATATCTGTATATCTTTTTCTCTCTTTCAACCGAGACACCTTTACAGAAGATAATGTATTTGATGGATTAAAATCCTCTGCAATAACTTTGGGTAGAGTTAAGCCGATAATGGCATTCTTAAAAGCGGCTGCATTTCACCCACGTTGCCACGAAACGGAGGCTTTCCCAGGCCAAGAGCCCCCGGCCTTTCGGCAGCAGCAAAGCCCTAGCGAAGGGGTCGGTCATTCACCTGCCCCTGCTGAGCTCTGGTTCAGAGCAGCAGGAGCCACCCGAGGCACCGCATCCCACCTGCGCCTCGCAGGGACCAGAACTGCAGAGCTTCAAGCAATTTCTCGGCATCTTCTCAGCAAAATTCTCGCTATGCTGCCTGGCTGCTGCAGGGAAAGGCACTCCGGGCAAGCGGGCAGGACGGGAGCAGAAGGAGTTTCCAGCACCAGGTGAGACCTTGAACGGGTGTAGCTGCATCCAACAGCACCAAGTGCTGCAGCAGGCGCCGCACCGGAGAAACGCCTGCTGCTGCACAAGGATCCAGGACCTGGGAACCCAGGGCACAGCCTGGCTCTGCTTCAGCTTTTCTGCCCGGGCCCCTGCCTGTCCGGAGCAGCAACCACGACAAAGAGACGAAACACGGAGCCGCCGTGAGCTGCGGGCAAAGGGCAAGAAACAAAGGAGAACCAAAGCTGGGAGATGAGTTTCTCGCTCACATATTCCACTGCTGCTGAACTCAACAATATTTTTAGCAAAGCTAAATCAAGCAAGACCAGACTAATTTTTTTTTTTTTTTTAAACACTTCTGGTCCTTCAATGGAAATAATAATAAAAAGGGAAAAAACATAACAGATAGCAACCTATTGGGCTTAAAAAGAGGGCTTGGCTTCACCCATCTGACAAGGCACTCCTCATCGTAGCCCCTTCTCCAAATTAACAGGGCCATACAGCAGGGAGAGTAAAAAAAAAACCCTCATCAGATGCTTTAATGAAATTTTGTTCAGCATCTTGCAGCTCCTAGGCATCTCCTAGGCATGGGCTTCTATAAATAAAAAAGGGAGGGCTTATTATTATTACACTGTGACTCATGAAATTTGTAGCTGCAGGGAGTTAGGGACTTTGGCTTTTCCTCTGGGCTCTCTGGTGCTGTCTGCTGGGTCAATTAAAACGCAGAGATTTCTCTTCACAGAAAGCTTTTCCTTCCCTCTGTTTATTCCGGGCATGCGCTTCCCTCGCATCCTCCCTTCACCACCTCATCACTGCTGCAAATCACAGCAAATTCATGTCTGTCTGCGTGGAGTAACACGGCGTTCGCCTCCCGACAACAGAACCCGCAAGCCAAACAGCAGAAATTCAAATGGAAATACAATATTACAAATAAATCTGCAGACGTCTCCTGAAAAGCTCCTGCGGACCTGGGCTGATGCAGTGCTCCCTGCCTGACCCCTCGAACAGAAGCAGATTATAATTCATCGTCCTGCTGAAGAGTGTAATATGTTGGGCCATAACGAGTGAACAGGGGTTATGGCTCTCATAAAATATTCACACCACTGGCTCCTTATCCCGCAGTTTCTCCCGAGCGTGATTAATCACATGTTATTATTTAAAGTTCCTATAGCGTGGGAGTTTATGTTTCAGTACCGTTCAAGGATTAGATTATAGAAAATTAGTTTCAGATGAACTGTTTGGTTCAGGTAGATTAATCCACTCTGATGACGCTTGCCAGCCAATTGAGCTCTTCCTTCAAACCACCAGGCCATGTCCCTGTGGTTAGCCAGAAGGCCATAAACAACCAGGGACATTTTCTGCCCATCTGACAGTAATTTTTCTTTAAGTACTCTTCCCTTACCTGAGACAGATATTTATCCTGCTATTTAGCATAATTAAAATATAGGCACTAATATAAACTGACTGCCCAGGGAGCAGTCAGTTGATGGCAGTGCATTCACAGTCTGCAGAACAGCCTTAATTTCAGCAACACCTAAAGCCTAGGGGGAGGAAGAGGAGGGTGAGGCATCTAGTGGTATCTCCAGGAGCTCAGGAGCCATCTGGATGAGGGAAACTTCCATGCTGCTCCGTTCCCAGGATGCTGTCAGCTACAGAACATGTCCAGGTGGTCACCACGTCTTCCCACTCCTAGAAAACGCCAGGAAAGATGTGGTGTCCTTGGGCAATCAGCTCTAACTGGGATGGGAGAAGTGCTTCATGAGCACTGCATAGAGGGGTATCTTGGACCCAATGATCTTGAAGGTCTTTTCCAATCATAATGCTTCTAAGACTTCTCCATCATTAGTTCAAACATGGGCTTGGTGTCCAGTGTAAGAATCATGGCTCACTCCAACTCAGAACCAATCAGTCTCTAAGATTATATGAAACGATTAGAACTACGTGTGCAAGCACCGGACACAGCAGCGGTCCTGTCCCGCAGGGAGCCAGGTCATGCTCACAGGAGAAGGCCACGCGTAGCACCTCCACGTGGCCACCCACGTTGCAGCTCAACCTACCTCTTACGATGATGTTGGTGGACTTTTTCGCGGGATTTCCCACGTTGTTATTGGCGATGCAACTGTAGGTGCCGGCGTCTTCGGCGGCGATGGCAGGGATGGTGAGGGTGCCGCCGTTGAGCACCGTCTTGTCGGGCAGCGGGCCGAGGGACCTCACCCACGTCAGGCTGGGCGCCGGCTCCCCTCCCGTCGTCACGCACACTAACGTGATGGCCTCCCCGGGGTTCACCACTATGGGGTCGTCCACGAGGAGCTTGATTGAAGGGGATGCTGCAAAACACAAGTTGGGCAGAGAGCTGGAGCGGGACGGTGCCCGGGCTGTTGCTCCGTGTCACACCCTGCTCAGCCACCGTTTCCCTCGCTGCCAAACCGCAGAGGAGCATTCCCATGGGGACCATCCCGCGGCAGCAGCGCACGATTTACGGGAGCAGAGCCAGCACACTGCATTTTAAACCCTGCAAGAAAGGCATTAGCAGCAATCTCATTATTTAGCACAGAAAATACGTCGCTCGCGGAGTCAGACCCTGCCCGCTGAAAATCAGTCCTCTTAATCCAGCAACATCCTTGATGAACTTCCTAGGATTGAGCAGAAAACCAAACACAGGAGTGCAGCCCAGGAGCTTTTCCTGCAGGCCCCGTGGCCACGGATCTGAACCAGGACGGACACGACGGGAGCCGGTACGGAGGTGACTCCATCCCCATTCCCGCTCCGGCACCCAGGGTGACCACAGGGATGAAGGAGGCCGAGGGACCTGCTGAGCTCCTCTGCAGCTAACGGCGAGACCACGCAGCTCTCGGAGAGCAAGTGATTAAATTTCATTCTCTGCTCTTGCCTCTGCTCTCCTACGAGAGCCGCATTCGGGATAAGAGGAGCTGTCAGAACGATCCGCACGGAGGGGCAGGATGAGAGCGTTCGTGTCAGACGCCAGGACGGCGTCTCACAGTCCGAGCTGCAGCATCCCCCATCACTCGGCCGGAGGCACCACCCCTGCTGCTGCATTAGGGCTTTGCTTGAAGGCAAGCCCTACCAGTCACAAAAATACTCAACCAGTGCCTCAGTTCCTAGCACTAGGAGAGAAGAACCAGGAATGCTAAGACAAAATGAAGAGTTTAAGATGAAGGACTGCAATTCTGGGCAAACGCTAGGAAAAGGAAACCAGAAAGGGTGAGCATGAAAATGGAAGGAAATAAAACTTATGATAGATTCAGCTAGAATTCAGCTTCACATCTGTATGACCGTGGCCACAACCAGGCTGGGGCTGTGCTTCCTTCTCCACAGAGGGGTAGTCACTTTTCCCAAGCAAGAACAGAGGGTCAAGCTCACGTCTGCTATGAAGAGAATATGAATCCACAGCTACAGCTCTGGAAAGGAGCCACTCTGCTCTGCTCTCACCAAACACCAAGTCACAGAGACAGGGAGCAGGAGAACCACAGAGAAGGCTTCCAAACTCAGAGCAGAAGATGAAAGCCCCAGCAACGTCAACCCAGGCTGGGGCTGCTGTTACCGTGATGGCCTCAGAAGCCTCCAGATGAAAGGGGGCCCTTTGTCATCCCCGGCTAGAGACACAAAGATAGCAGCTGATGTGATAAGGATGCTGAGACACATCCCTTTCATCACAGCACTCAGACTAGTAAGTACAAGAAAATTACGGCTTGCATACAGCAATTTCTCTTTGCTTACACCACACATTTCATTTAACTACAACCTATCCCACCAGACAACACAAACACGAATCCAGCAGTACATTCAACTGTGACCATCAAAAGCTGAATTCAAATCAAAGAACGTCAACAAATTAAGGAGGGACACTAAAATCAGTGCAGAGAATAGGGAGTCAAAGCCATGTTTATGAAGCGAATATGGATCCACGGTGACAACAATCTATTATTTTGGTGTTTCTACACTTGGAACTATATATTCATATATATATATATGTATAAATATGTATATGTATAAATATATATATATATAAAGCAGGACCTCTTATTTTTGGCTTGCCCATCCGCAGGAGAGGGACCTTCTCACTCGGTGCAAGTGACAGTGACGAGCGGGTCTGCGGGGCCAGGCCCAGCTCTGCCCACCCGTTTCACACACAGAAGGGGAGAAACAAATCGAGGGTGAAGCAGGGGGGTTCACCACAGAAGGAGGGAGGCGAGCTTCAAATTTTCCCAACGCTCCCAGACCCAGCAGGGCTGGCTGAAAGCCTCTCCAGCTCTCAATCAGCGTGTTCTGGCACTCACTTCTCTACGTCAGCCGGGAGCGGGATCTGGAAAACATGGGTGCTAAATCACAGCAGATAAGTCATCTGCTGGCAGACCCAAATTAAGTAACTTGGGTTAATTAATAGCATATAAGCTTACAATAATTTTGCTTTACTGCATGGCTCTTCTGTTCTACTCCATCTGGAAGGGCTTTCCAGCCTGTGCCACATGCTCTGGGTGTCCCTGCTTGAGCAGGAAGGCTGGACTAGATGATCTCTAGAGATCCCTTTCATCCTTAAACTCGTGTGGTTCTGTGATGCCAAAGTGCCCCACTGCAGGGTGCAAGCAGCTGTATTTCCCATAGCTGCAAGTAGCTGCGTTTTCCCAGAATTGTGGATGGAAAGGCACAGCACGGAGAGGACCAAGGCGGCAGGGTGCCAAACTCCCATGGCTCCGAGGGCAGCAAAGCCCAGCCCGGGCTGCTCAGGAGTCTCCACCTCCTCCAGATGTGGAGAGCAGACATCTGGAAGATAAATGGCCTTGGACCTGTCCACGACCGGCCTCGGGGACTGGAATCACTGCCAGGTGAGGTGTCTCCTTGTTCCCTTCTCAGGGACAGGTGGAGGTGCTGCCAAAAGAGGATTCATCTCATCTTCACGTCCGGCTGCAGGCAAGGAGCTCCCCTGCGCAGTGCCCAGCTCTGCGCTCAGCAGAGAGCCCAGGGACGGGCTTAATCTGCAGAGGCAGCGCTTAGATGAAGGACAGGCGACATAACTGCACTGGTAGCACCAGGCTGTACCAAGGCTTGAGGAGCCTCTACACGCGGCCGGGCAGCACGTGCCACTGCGAGCAATGCACCCACGTCCACCGCCCACGCAGCCCGGCGGCCCGCAAACCCCTCCAATATTTGCGCTTCCAGGAAAAGGAGCGCTTGAAATTTTGGCCTAAACCTCTCTCTAATAGAGACCTATTATCTCTATTATTTAACTGCAAACTTTTGAGGTTAAACACATACAACATAGAACTGAACAGTGTAATTCATTGACATAATTTTTTTTTTGGACCAATGTTATTAAAAAAACGGAGCAAGCACTTATAAAGATGCCAGGATGATCCAGAGCAATTATAATAGCTGGTGATTTTACCAAAATATCAAAATATTGTGGAAGGATTATTTAAACCAAATGTTCCAAAGTAAAAAAAAATGACATCTTTCTTTTTCTGCAATAGGAGGAAAGAGCTCCTGTGTACCTCGCAGGTTTCATACCTTCCCCTGAAAGGTCTCCTGGTGGCCTTTGCTGGGGACACATCTGGTCTGACCCAAAGGGACAAGGAGCATGCTTGTCCATCCTCTGCATTTGCAAAGATGCACTCACATGTTGCATTTGATAGCAGGAATTCACCTCATTGAGTAGAAGAGGAGATAAAGAGTTCTGCAAAAGATTCGAGTCTTTAAAAAGAGTCTTAAAAAAAAAAAAAAACAAGCCAGAACGCTCAGTATGAGATTGCCAGTTCCTGGAAGGCTCCTGCACGACCCTGGTTCTGCTCTCTGCTGTCCCGACACAAGGCTGGCACCAGGGCTGACATTTCCACCTGCCAAAGGGACAGGCCTAGGGACAAGCTGAGTATCTGCAGCCTCAGGAACACCGTCAAAAACTCACAAAAAAGCTTTCACACGATCCCAGCTGAGGTTATTTTAAAAGAAGCACATCCCAGTGACAGCAAGCCAGTAATTTATACCTCTAAGTTGTTTTTATTATTGAAACTTTGCAAAAATTTACTTTGCAATTAGTTACATTTAGCAACCCAATACCTGGTAGTATTTGGCTGGTCACCATGTATAACATGGGGCTTTCTTTTTCTTTTCTTTTTCTTTTTTTTAATGCAAAATGCAATTTAAAGTCTAAGGGCTTCAAAAAAGTCCAAGCTCTTCAAAGCCTGCAGGACGCAGCAGGTGGATGTGCAATTAAGAAAGGTGTGCAGCTGCACCCCCCCAAAAAGTTTCCTTTGCCAAAGTCTGCACTTTCATCCAAGCTCCTCAAAGAACAAGTCATCTTTGCTCCCTCTCAACTATTTTTTTCCTATCTTCTCCAATAGCCCTAGAGCAACCTAAGCTCACACCACCAAAGCCCATGAACTATCAGGGTCATAGAGCCACACTGACATGCATAGAGATATAGGATGAATGTCCCCAGCTGTAGTTAGAGTTGAAGAATAATGGATTTCATAGTTTTAAATAACATGTAAAATTGTCCTTGAGATTTCAGCATGAGGATCAAGTCAACTGAGTAACATCAAAAATGGAGGAGATGCCGGTGGCGATGTGTAAAATTATATAACTTTATATGAGATTTTAAAGCAACAAAGACTTCACCAGCCATAGGAGTGAGATCTCATTGGAGGGCGTATGTCAGGCCCTATCAGCTTCACCTTGGTCTAAATCTCTTTTAGACCAACACCCCACCGTTCAACCATGAGCAACGTCCTAGGATGCTGGGCCTCCCAGGCTTGGCACCCAGAGCACCTCCCAGCCATGGGTAGGGATTTAGGCAACCTGCCCTGGGGGGACATTTTCTCAGCAGTATCTCGCTTAATGGCAGCACTGAGAACAGCTGAACTCCTACCAAACAGCAGCAATCTTGGACAAATACTTCCATGGGTGGGACCACGAAACAACATTTCCTGGCATCATGTGTAGATACCATGGTGAGAAGAGCTCCGTGTTCAGAAGCTTTGCATCCGAGCTGATGGGGAGCAGCTCACGAAGGGGCCTCGAGAGCCAGGCGCACGTTTTGGAGCCTCAGGACTCCACCGGGATCCATGGGGAACAGGGAGGGCCCGGGGAGGATGCGCTGGGAACAGGGAGGGCTCCGCGCGGGGAGCAGGGCCCTGCTCAGACGGGGAGGCTGCTCGGCTCCTTCCCCGGGGACTCCCACGCAAGGCTGTGGTGTTGGCAGTGCTGCAACCAGGACATTTCCGAGGGCTCTACAAGCCGACCCTGGACACTATGACAGCTGCTACCAAATCATACTGGGCCTTCCAAATGCAAGAATCTCAACCACAGCAAAGAGTCTCAACCACAAGTGCAGCAAGGGACTGCAGGTAATACTGCCTCGTGCACACACGGCAACCTAGGCACTGCTGACGAAGGTGGAGATTCATTGTACAGTGGGGCTACAACACCTCCCAACCCTCACGGAATAATAAAACAGCCTCCAACACGCCCTGACTTTGATTAATGACTTGGCCAAATGCTCGCCGGGTCCAGTGCAAAGCTAGGAGTCATTAAGCCGTCGTTAGCGCACTAAGCTACAGGCTTAACAGCCCCACGTTGCCCAGCGCTGCGCACACCGGCAGTGCTGCCTGCAAGAAAGCGCTGCCGGGCTGAGGAGAGCAGCCCCTGCAGGGTCCCTCCTGTCCCCGGCCCGGCCGCGGGACACGCTGCACTGCAGGCACCAGCTGTGGAGCCCTCCCATGCGACACCGGCAGGCAAGAGGGCTTTGTCAGCGATGGGGCACACAGAAACATCCCAGCTCAAAGCGTCTTATTAATTACAGGGCTATATATACTTAGCCTAGGTACAGGGAATTGAGAAAATGTCACAGCTGGCTTTAAGGCTTACTGGGAATGCAAAACAAAACCGATAGTTTAATAACAGTATCACAGGAGAGGCAGTGGGCCCTGTCCTCGACAGCTCACTCATCTCTGGGGAATAAAAAGGAGAAGACGTTGCCATTTCATCCAGTTTTGTGCATTTCTTCCTATGTTAAACTTAAGTAATAGAAAAGAATCCAATTGTACTTCCAGCTGTATAAAGACACGTGTGTATATATGTGTGGTATATACACACGTGTGCAGTATATACACGTGTGTGCATGCATCTCTGATCTATAGGCAGGAGTTCTTGCAGGAACACAGGGCAATACTCCAGACTAGCAGAACTGCAAATAGCCCCGTTAGAGTCAGAGCAAACAGAGAGAATAGTTGAGCCCCTGCTGGGCTGGGACTACCATTTCTGCACTTATTTGCTCATCCAGTCCAAAAGAGGATTTAACTCCCAGCTGAGGTGCAGACTTTAAATTGCAGCTTATAGTACATTGCAGTGCCAATAGTGCAGGTCCTTCCTCCGTCAACACCATATATATATATACAGTTATATATATATATATACAACATATATATATAAAACATATATATAAATATATATAACATATATATAAAAAACACTTTCAAATAACCCCAGGCACCCCCAGAACCCCAGGTGAAAGTAGGGAGGAAGGGGCCAGACTCTTGTGGGTGGTGGCCCGTGGCAGGCCAAGGGGCAGTGGGGACCAGCTGAACCGCAGGCAGCTCCACGTG
>JAVCKT010007796.1:0-12064 GCA_032273925.1 Rhynchotus rufescens
ACAGCCAGGAACAGACAGTCCAGGAGGTTCCTGCAGAAGATTGCAGATAACATATAGATGCCAATGGTTGATGAGCCAACAAGGGGAGGAGCACTTCTAGACCTGATACTAACAAACTGAGATGGTCTAGTAGGAAATGTGAGGGTTGGGGGCAGTCTCGGCTGCAGTGACCATGAGATGTTGGAATTCACAATCCTATGTGGAAGAAGCTGGGCAAGAGGTAGGGTGGGAACCCTGGACTTCAGGAGAGCTAGTTTTAACCTCTTCAAGGAGCTACTTGGAGGAATCCCCTAGGTCAGAGTTCTAGAAGGAAAGGGAATCTAGGAGAGTTGGATAATATTTAAAAACCACTTCCTCCAAGCTCAGAATAGGTGCATTCCTGCAAGAAAGAAGTCGAGCAAAGGGGACAGGAGAGCTACATGGATGGGCAAGGAGTCGTTTTGTAAACTTAATGAGAAAAAAAGAGCACATACCTCATGAGGAAGAAGGGCCAGGCCACATAGGAAGAATACAGGCACATTGTAAGAGAATGCAGGGATGCAACAAGGAAGGCCAAAGCCTGTTTCAAATTAGAGTTAGCGAGAGATGTCAGGGACAACAGGAAGGGCTTCCATAAATATATCAGCAGCAGGAGGAAGACTAGAGAAAATGTAAGCCCGCTGCTGAATGGGGAGGGGGCCTTGGTAACAGAGGATGCAGAGAAGGCAGAGTTATTTGCTTCCGTCTTTACTGCTAAGGCTAGTTCCCAAAAACTACAGAGCCCAGATAAAAGAGAACCAGAAGAGAGAGGGACTTTCCGCTGGTCGGGGAGGATTGGGTTAGGGATTATTTAGGCAAACTGGACACATATAAATCTATGGGCCCCGATGGGGTGCACCCAAGAGTGCTGAAGGAACTGGAGGATGTTATTGCTCTCTCCATCATCTTTGAGAGGTCATGGAGAGCAGGGGAGGTGCCAGAGGACTGGAAGGAAGCCAGCATCACACTAGTCTTCAAAAGGGGCAAGAGGAAGGAGTCTACCTTGACTTCAACGAGGCTTTCAACATCATCTCCGTTAATATCCTCATAGGAAAGTTCTGGAAGTGTGGATTAGATGAGTGGACAGTGAGGTGGATTGAGAATTGGCAGAGCTCAGAATGTGATAATAAATGGAGCCAAGTCTAGTTGGAGGCCTGTGGCCAGTGGTGTCCCACAGCATTCAGTATTGGGCCCAGTGCTGCAATTTGTTCATCAATCACTTGGACGAGGGCACCGAGTGCACCCTTAGCAAGTTTGCAGTTGATATCAGACTGGAAGGACTGGCTAACTAACACTCCAGAGGGCACATAAGGAGGGATAATCCTAGGCACCACTACATGTTAGGAGTTGACATGCTGGAATGCAGCTCTGCAGAGAGGGATCTGAGAGTCCTGGTTGACAAGTTAGGCATTAGCCAGCAGTGTGCCCTCATTGCCGAGAAGACCAATCGGCTCCTGCCTGCTTCAGGAGTGTTGCCAGCAGGTCAAGAGAGGGAATTCTGTCCCTCTACTCAGCTCTGATGAGGCCGCACCTGTAGTATTGGGTGCAGTTCTGGGCTCCTCAGTATAAGAGGGATATGGAACTTCTAAAGAGGGTTGCATAGAGCAACCAATATGATTGAGTGACTGGAGCATCTATCGTATGAGGAAAGACTAAGTGAGCTGGGCCTGTTTAGCCTGGAGAAGAGCAGGTTGAGAGGGGATTGGATTTATAAATACCTGAAGGGTGAATGTAGGGAGGAGGAAGTCTTCTCTCTTCTCACTTCTTCACTCTTCTCAGTGGTGGCTAGTGATAGGACAAGGGCCATGGGTACCAGTTGAAACACAGAAAGTTGCATCTGCATGTGAGGAAGAACTTCTTTCCTGGGAGAGTGACAGAGCCCTGGAAGAGGTTGCCCAGGGAGAGACTGTGGAGTCTCCTTCTCTGGAGGTCTTCAAGACCTGCCTGGATGCTGCCCTGTGCCCCGTGCTCTGGGTGTCCCTGCTTGCACAGGGGAGTTAGACTAGATGATCTCTAGAGGTCCCTTCCAACCTTAACCATTCTGTGAGGCTGTGATTCTGTGACTGACAGAATTTAGGTTAGCCCTCTTTTCATCTCTGACATAGAATGGTGATGGTGACACTGTATGTACAAAGGTGTCATATGTGGCAGAGTTATGTAAAGGTTTTATTAGAATGTCTTAGAGCCACCAGGCTATTCCAAATGATGCTGAGATCTTCACAAGGGTTGTAAGTTTTCCTCTTGCCTGGATTTTACTTTTGCTCCTCACACTGGCCCAGCCCATGATGCTGCCAGTCCCAGAGGCCGGTGGTTTGTGCAGCTGCAGCTGGTTTTGTTTGAGGTAATGCTACCACTGTTACAGACAGCAGGAGTTTGCAGCATCTCTCTACTGTCAGGGAAGTTATGGAGTTACAATTTATAATATATTCCCAGCACCAACAATAAATGTCACCTTTTCTATGACTTCTGGTATTTTCTTATAAAAAAGAAAAGAAAAACATAGGGAAAGGATAGAGGGAAAAACCTCTAATGAGAAGAGGAAATGTTAATTGAGGCCGGGGGTGGGAGTGCATGATAAGAGATTGCTGCCTTGCCTTTGCATCTCTGATGAAAATGTCCTAAAGACAGCAGCACAGCAAAACTTGAGCTCCAAGGGAGGATGGTGTTTCTAGAAATCATACTGGTCCCTGCAGGTCATCTTCAAAAGCAAGGAAAACAAAAAGTTTAAAAAAATTGACAAAATTAGTTGGTATCTCACCCAAGCTGCCAACAAATCCTCTTCTCCAATTTCTCCTTCAGTCCTTCAGTCTTTCTGATTGGATCAGGACTGATGATGATTTGTTTTCACATGCAGAATCTCTCTAAACAGAGGTGGTGTTATCAAGCAGAATCTGAATCACAATTTATTTTCTGTCTTGCCTTACTTAAAGCTGCCAGTGAGACTGAAATTTCCAGCTTATGCCCATATACATTAGACTGCTCAATCCACAAATTGGCAGCTCGAGGGAACAGGAGGATCTTTGCAGGTGACTGGAGCTACTGCTGCTGCCAGAGAGATCAATAGGAACTGCAGGGGTCACCTGTAAAAAGCAGGTAGCCTTGATGGAAACTCCTTGTTGGGGCTGAAGAGGTAGCAGAGTAATAGTAGATCAGAGTTTGTAGGTAACTGTGTCTGACAGCAGGGGTAGAGCACTAATACTTGCTACAAAAGTTAGCCCAAAAAGGCCTTGAAAAAGGAGAGGGAATCCTTTGCATTTTGAGTGACTCTTTGTAGCTTTCTTTTTTTTTAATTTTTTTGTCTTCTCTGAGCACTGAAGCACTCCTTCAATTTATCACAATTTACCGAGGGAAAACAAGCTCTCCCACTGACTTCATTGGAACTGAAATCAGCTCTCTGTGCTGCCTTGGTTGCACAACTGGGCACAGGCTGAATGGGAGAAGCTGGGAACTCGTTATGTAAAATCCACAGTAACTGAGCTTTTCTAGTGCTATTATGCCCTGACCCCTTATTTTGGCGTAGAAACAAAAACATTCAGAGTGGACAATTATAGGGTTTCCCAGGCTCATTTCTTTTCCTTTTTGGCCTCATCACAAAACTCAAGCAAATCAATGGTGTTCCCAAACCTCTGAAATAGCCCAGGACTTTCAGTATGTCCAACACACAAAGAAACAGTGGGGAAATATCTGTATTTTAATTATTTATTATTCTAGCAGGAGAGTCTCCTGTCTACAAGACGCCATGCTCTGGATCACTTAAAAAGACTCTGACACATTTTGTAGTCACTTGATATTTGGACAATTCTATGATGACAATGGCTTTGTATTTAACTTGATTTCCATATGTGGCTCGAGTTCTTCATTTTTCCAACAAAATGCACTTCTAAGTCAAAAGATTATTCCTGTTCTACCAAGAGTCCATCTTTGTTCTATTCCAACATCTTTACTTGAGTGAAAAATAAGAGATTTCTTGGCTATGGGCTGCTAAGTCTTCACATGTACTTTTGCTTCTTCATGATTTTTCAAGAGTAATCTAATATTTCTCACTTATATCCTCAGTTTTTTGAGACAGTACAATTGGGACCAGTATTAGCAAAAACTTTCAAAGAAAGAATTAAAAAATAAGACATCAAAATTTGCATTGTGAGGTTGTGCACGACATGCTTCTCTGTGCCTTCATATCAAATGTGCTCAGTTTGCATGTCAAAAATCATTTTCTGAGAGTCCATTCTGCAAAATATACCCTGCAAATTAGAAAAACAGACTGCATAATTGTGTGGCCCCCTTGCAGGAATAAATGTGCCGGAGCTGGAGCCACACCACTAACAGTGCTGATGAAGCGTGTAGCTGAAAAGAATCTCTGTCACCGCTATGTTGGTTCTGCAGGACTGGCAGAAGACAAATGAGTTCATGTCAGACAACTATGTGTACTGAAACTGAGAATTAGATGGGTACCATAGATGTTCAGATTATATGAAAGGGAAGTGTGAAACCACACGTCCCGCAAAAATCTCCCTTACTCTGAATTCATTCTCATAAAAGTAAATCTATTTTTTAATGGAGTTTGGACTCTTTCGGCTTGTATCCTCCTAGTAAGAGGTAGAATTAGCTGTATTTGCTCTATTCTTAGCACTAATTTACTACAATACTTGTCTTTACGACAACAATTGTCTCCAAGAAACTCACAAAATTCACTGTGAAGTGTGGCTTACAGCAGAGTTATCTACAATCTATCCAAAATATGGCTGCAGAAAGAGAGAAGACTGATGAGCCAAAAGTGATAAGCCACGGAAAGTGTTCACAGACTGATTGCTCTGTAGTAATAAGATAAGTTTGCAAACAAGGCAACAAAATGTTTATTATTCCCAAAGTCTCCTAGAATAAATGTCTTTTGGTATTGTTTTTAATTATTCACATAGCTTGCAGCTTTTTTTCCCCTCTGCTGGCTTTACAAGAGAGCAGCTTGCTATTTTATAGGTGCCTGCAGAAAGTAATAGTGAAGGCAATATTAGAAAATGTTCCTTAAGAAAGGAACACAAACCACAAAAGTAGCATACAGCTGAGAGTGCTCAGGCTCTGTATTTGATTTCCTGCCATCTTTGCAGGTTCCCTCCACCACTCTGAGTCCACACACATATGGACAGGAGAAATGATCGGATATTGTGTGAGAGCAATGGGCCTCAGTGGCTGAAGACAAAATATCACTTAGTATTCAGTTTTCTGAACTATGTTCATCTATGCACTGACTAGGGATTGCTATCTATAAAGTTGAAGATGACCTCAAGAGGTGGTTTTTTTCTCTATATTTTATTGAAATTTAGCTCAATTATCTTTGCAGATAACTGGATCAGATGCAAAGATCTCTGAATGATATAGCCTAAGTCATAATATAGGCTAAATAGCCTGAATTGATGTCTCTGAATTTACTTGTCCAGTAAAACTGTGGCAGCCATATTTCCAGTTGTTAGACTTCACATAATTCTTTTCAGGATGTAAACATGAAAGTGTGTCAGAAATGAAACTGTTGTTCTACTAAAGATTTCAGGAAAAGTATACCGTCAATTTTTTTAGAAGCTTTTGGACAAGAAAAGCTTAAACTTATAAATATTCATAGTTAGAGCCTGCTTTTCAGTTAGTTCAGTGGAAGATGAACCTTTGCGTAGAGAAATATCAATATCTTCATTTCTAAGGCCTAGGGTGTAGCTTTTAGAAGGTATTAATGTTGAGAAGGAAGAACAAAAAGACTATAAAGACACAGTATTAGACAGTTACTATTGTAATCTACAAAGATAGCCTGAATGATGTGAAGCAAAATTGTTTTTCTCAGAACAAGCTGCATAAACCCATTCATGTCATGCATTTCTAGTGGGCATACAAATCTTGTGAGTATGAAGGTAGAATGTATTATAAATATTATCATTATGTTACATACAGCAGATGGCTACAGCAAAGGACAGATTCTGAGCACTAGGGTGAACGTCAAGGGTACTTGATGGAGCCTTCATCTTCTCAAAACGAAAAAAAATAAAAACAAATAAGCAAGATTTCATTTTTAAAATTATACACCTGTTGACAAAAGAGTGATGCCTTTTTAGTGTTTCTAGAGGCTTTACCACAAAACTGAGCGACATTTGTTTAAAGTATTAACCATACATTAGCCATACATTAGCCATAGTACATTAGCCATAGAGCATTAAATAGATTCAGAACCTGTTGTCAGATCTCTCAAAGTACTTAATGGACTAGTAATGTTAGCAACTGGCAGGGATCTGAGGAGATCGCTGGGGGGCTTGCTGCACCTCAGGGCAGAATCACTGCCAATATAGTTTGAACATGACTGAAATTAGCAAATTGAAAAAAGCGTGGCCCAGCAGAGCTGTCCTAATCATTTTGCAGTTTGATCTCCTTCAGGACAAAAAAAAAAACAAACCAAAACAAACAAACAAAAAGCCTCTTTTAATATCAAAAAATGCAAAGTTGCATTTCTTGAAGTGAAACAAGCCTTACCTACTGAAGAAAGGATATAACCTGAAAAGCACTTAAGGATTATCATGGAAAGGCAAGCAAGAGCACGTTGTCAATGTGAGGATGCAGTAAGAAGGAATAAAGAAATGTGCTACAATGTATGATTTTACTTCTAATTATGCCTGTTGAGAGTCCAATGTTGAAAATGGATTTTAAAAAGCATGTTGAATAAGAAGTGAAGCACAAACAAGAGTCAAAAAAGAGTTGGAGAAATGTACTTTGGAAAATGCATTTAATCTAATGTAAATTATAGCAGTGATTAAAGTTGTCATTAGGTAAATGGTACATGACGTATAACTGGAAAATGTAATGTTGCCATCTAGTTTTTGACCACCGTGTGATTTTTCAATCATAGCAACATTGGTGCATGTGGAATTAATATGATAACCAAGACAAAATGCCTCTTCAAATAAACTACCATCTGCTATGGGCAAACAAACTTCTCACTTGGAAACTCTGTTCATGCTTGTATGTGCTTGTTGCTGCACTAACATTCGGACTCATTGTCATAAAAGGAGAGGAGATAAGTCTCCATTAGTTGTAACTTTCGTTACGATAGTGCTCTTCATTCTCAAAAGTAGGTAAAAATGGAGAAGGTACAAACTGCATCATCACTGTTATGGGTTAACATAGACTACAGGTTCAAAACTTACTGAAGAGGGCAGATACAGAGGCCAGAGGTTTCATCTAGGTGCTATTCCTGAAGGAAACGAAAAGCTCATAGCAGAGTTGAGTTAGGAGTCAGAGTACCTGACTCCTATAAGTAATTGAGGAGCTTAGAGTCAGTGGCAGGACTGTAAGAGAGAGCAACTCACGTCAGGTTGGAAAGTCCTGCTCATTGCTAGAGAAAGTACACTGGAGGTATATATGAAGCTGAATACAGCATTTTGTACAGCTAATAAAATCAGTGATTGCATGACTATATTACCCTGTGTCTATAGCAAAATAAGATGTTTCTCCTTAGCTTTACTGGCTAAGGCCACACAGCTTCAGCACATAGGCAGCAAGCATGCAGAGTCAGGTGGTAACCTCAGGATAGCTCTTGATGGACAACCTCAAAATATCCTCTGAAAAGAAGTGGAAGCGCTCCTCAAGTCAAGTAGTGCAGCAGATTTACTCCTGACACTCTCTGACCCTTGCCTGTGCCCTTCTCTGTGTCACTGGATTTCCTCCTTCCAAAGGGTGCAGGCTATTTTTCTCCCACATCTGCAATTGCCCCAGGAGTCTTCCCTTCAATCTCCCATACCTCAAACTAGTGTACAAGATTATTTTTCTGTTCTTCCCCTTCCATTCATCAAATCCTTTTTGTGCATCCACCACAGATGCAGCTTTTTGCAACAGGCGTTGCAGAAGGTTGGAGAAGGAAAAGAGATGAAGTATTTATTTTGCTGCATTCCCAGCAAAAGGTCTAGCAACACCAAGTTCCAGAGTCCTTCAAATGAAAATATTTCTAAGATGAAAAAGTCTCCAGTTGGTTCCTATCCCATCTAGCTCTTAATTTTGCTTTTTCTAAATGTGATTGTTGCTTACTGAGGTGGGGGGGGAGGCAGGGGAAAAAAGCAAGAAAAAAAAAAAAAAGGCAGTCAATCCAAAATGTCTCAGGAGGAAAGGAATCGAGCAAGACTAAGGAAGCTCAGCAGACATCCAACTGCCCAGCTTCTTGTACAACCTTTATGAAAAGCCTGAATGAAGCCCTCAAATGAATGGCCATTTTGTTCTTTTCACTTCTCCTTCTCTAGCATGGGACTCAATGTGCAGCTTGTGGATAGACAGATTCCACAATAAATTGAGGAGAGTAAAACTAAACCCTCTGGAGCATGGCCAGCAGCAATGTCAAATCTCTTGACTGATTTCCCAGGGAATTCTTGCTCTAAATGTCAGGAGAACATAGCCCTGCAGCCAGCTCTGGACCAGACTGATACCAAGGCGTGACAAACCGAATGACCTAAGTAACAAGATTACACTGCAGGAAAATTAAAACTTTAGAAATGTGCAAAGATCACATTTCAGTGAGCGCTGTTTTATTTCAGATCCTTTTAGTTGACAAAGCTTAGCCCAAACTTACAGGACATAAATTGGTGAGGGGAGGGGGATGTATTAGTGACAACAGAGGGAAACTTTGATTCAGTCAGTAAGGAGTCTGAGAGTTTCTGTAAGGGCCCATGGTTTCTAAAAGGCTTACAGTCTCTTTTCAAATGCTCTTGTCAGTAGGAGCCAAGGAAGGTCAAGGGAATATAGACTCCCAGGAGTCTGCCCCACTTATGAAATTGGCAGCTAAATTGCTTCAACACTCAGAAAAATCCTTTTGGTGCCGCTCCTCTGAGGGGCAGCAAGCCTCCCTTCCACCACGAGCTACCTGCAAATCCTACTTGGACACATTCTGACATGGCTGGCAGGAACTTAAATAGTTTGGGGATTTTTTGGTCCTCTGTCAGCGGTAGCTGAAATTGGTCTGTGGGTTCCAAAACTATTGGAAAGGGCAGAAAAATAGAGAAAGAGAGAGAGAGAGAAAACACATTCGTGTAAGCCTCATTGCTTTTGGAAACTGAAAATTCAAAGTGCTGAGAGATGAGCTGGGAGAGCTGAGCAACTTAAAAACAGCAGCATAAATGAGAACAACTCAGATGAAAGAAAAAAAAAAGAGTGCTTCTAAATTATGTCAGTCTGTGGAGGAGCAGGGGGAGGCTCCTCTTTCTTTTCCCTGCTTTGGTCTCCTCTAGCAAATCTGTAAGGCAGAGCTGACCCAACTACCTGGGATGAATGAGATGAAGATCCATGAGAATCACCATAGAAATGAAAGGAACTCTGCCCACATTGCTGTTCTGTAAGGTGACAGGATCTAGCCATGGGAGATTTTCTGCTCTCCTATCATTTAATTTGGAATTAGCTGCTTGCATACGGCTTTCCAGCTTTGGTGATCTGTGCTTTCCTGCATTACTCACCAAACCAAAATCCCAGATCCAGCCACTCCAGCTGTCTGGAAGTCCTTGTTCAGGACATGCAAGTGTCTTAGGAGTTGCATCTCATCATGACTTACTTTCCTACAGAGATCTTTAATTCATGATGCCTTGAAAGAGATGCTCTGATGAAATGTTTGGTGAAGGAGAAGAAGCACAGTAAGATTCCACTGCATCTTTATCTCCCTTCAGACATGGATCAAGCATTAACACCATTTTTAAATTTTTCATGTATACACTCTTACAAGTTATTTCCTTAACTGTGCCGAACACAACAGCAGGAGGAATATTTTATCCTAGGGCAGAGGTCCACAATGAGCTAATCCAGGTTTAAAAAAAAAAAAAATAAAGACGAAACCACATAAGCAAACATAGCTTCTTTTGGAATTGTATGGTCCCAACTCCAAGTAATGACAAATTTATCCTTAGGAAAAAAGAACTATCTGGAGCTGCTTTGCTGTGTTTTTAAGTGCCATCTAAGGGGATAGCTTGCTTGCCTTCTGTGCTGTCAAGAGAACATCATCTTCTTGCTTGAGCAGGGCTGGCAGGATGTAGAGTGCTCCAGGTTTGCACCTGAAGTGTTGCCTTTCCCTGTTCGTGTGGCCACAGGGCTGGTGTCGCCCTCCAGATCTCTCGCAGTAGTGATAGAGGCTGTTAATGTTCTGGCTTCTCTGCTCTCCAGATCACAGAGATCACATATGTGATAACTACCAGAAAAACAAGGTAATCATTTGTTTCACTAAGTGAATTTTGTTGGTGATTCTTGTTCCTTTGGGGCACCTCTGGAGTAGACTATGCCAGGTAGAAAAGAACAAGTGCGTTCTTTTTATGGCAAGGCCATAAAAGCAACCTCTGTCCTGGTTTGGGGAAGAAAGAAGAAATTTGGGGTTTGTACTTGAGCCCTTTCAGCCTTTTGACAGGGAAGAAGACAGTGAAGGTGTGCATGGCAGAAGTAGCCATGTGTCAAAGACTGAAATAATCAGAAAATGATTTTTCAAATCAAATACAGACAGGCAAAAATGTAGCGCATTCAAGCAAGGAAACCTACAGGTGTTCAAAACAGAGCACTGCAAAAAAGCTTTTTATACACTAATTCCCAGAATAGGGAGGGAAAAAGGGAATAGAGGAAAAAAACTTCCCACAGGGGAATATTCTTAATAAATCACTGTAAAGAACTCCTCTTGCCACCTAGACATTAACAAAAACATTTTGTGAGTATGTGATGGGTATTATGCACCAATATGATTCTGTTGCAATATGAAGTTTCTGGAGTTGTTGTAATTAAGCTGTGAAATGGCATAAATTGCCAAATCAAATGTAACAAATGAGCAAATGAAAGAGCAGAGCTGTATAATGCTGACCATGCCACTTCTTGTCTAAGCTCTTGTCATAAGCAAATGAAGCAAAGGTTGAAAACAAGAAAGTCAAACATCCAACAGTTGTTTTTATTTTTCACTGAATTGCAAATCTCTCTTGTAATACTTCGTTATATTATCCTTTATGGCATGGCTTTTAGGGAAGAGCATGGAAACACTTGACAGAAACATGTAATATGAACGCACAATTGTACTTTATGATCACCTTATATTCACCATGAACTCTGATTGGTAAGTATTTAACAGATGGATATGACTTCTTTATTACTGTGTGTGCAATTTTGTGTGGGGCATTCTGAACTAAAGTTATTTACATTACATTTGATTTTGCACCCACGTAAATAGTTACCCAGGGTCCAGAATCTCCTAGCAGAGGCTATAAGAGGGCTTTTGATCCATGCCTCTCAAAGTAGTTCTCCAACTCTTATGCTATTTTCTAATGGTCAGAAAGGCTGTCCAGTAAAGCATCATCCATCTGCTGGTCAGGCTGGCTGATCGTCATTCCTAGTTTTTATACTTTCCTGTTGCCATATGCATGCATGGTGGTAGATGGAGTTTCTCTGTGCATGCTCTTATAATTTGTCTTAAGAGTTGCACAGTGTGTCATTGAAAGTGTTTTGCTGTATAACTTATGCCCGCACTCTTTATATTGCGTTCAAGGTTCAAAGTCACCTGTAAAAGGATTGTCTAGAACCTTTGTTTCATTTTCATCCCTGCCTGCTGGAAGTGTCAGCTAGGGTACATTCTCCAGCAAGATAATCTTGCCTGGAAACTTAGGTGTCTGCTTGCCATCTAAGCCCTCAGCCTTAAGGGTTGTTTTTAGGTAGAATCTTTTCCACTCTCTTTTCCACTCTGTAGATTCGCAGGGTCCTTCCTGAGGTGGAAACCGTCTGAATTTCTCACCAGCATAACAACCTCATTCCAGCAAGCTTTTCTTCAGTGCCGTCTCATTGCAACATGTTTCTCAGTGACTTTCCACACTGGACAGAACTCTGTTGAACTCAGCAGCTCCCAGCGAATTAAGCAACTTGCCTCATTTTTTTTTCTCAGTGTACCCAGAGCCGCTCCAGCTCCAAGAAGCTGCCGGGCAGCAGCGCAGCTCCGGGCTGATCCCTGGGACAAGGCGCGCAGCGAGGCGGCAGCGGGGCCTCCCTCGAGCGCCCCCGATGTGGGGCAGCCCCCGCGCCGGGG
>JAVCKT010007797.1:0-12736 GCA_032273925.1 Rhynchotus rufescens
CGGCGGCTGCCGTCGCGGCCGCTGCGGCGCGGCGCCATGTTCGCGGAGCTGAACGAGCTGCTCGGCGCCTCCCCGCAGAAGCTCGAGCAGGTGAGCGCGCGCTGCCGCCGCCGGGGCCGAGGCGGCGGCGGCGGCGGCGATGGCGGGGGCGGCGGCGGAGCGGCGGGCCCGGAAGCGGGCGCGCGGTGCATGCTGGGGGTTGTAGTCCTCAGGCCGCGGCGCGGGCACGCGCGGTGCATGCTGGGGGCTGTAGTCCTCACGGCCGCGGCGTGCGGCGGGCACGCGCGGTGCACGCTGGGAGCTGTAGTCCTCAGGGCCGCGGCTTGCGGCGGGCGCGCGCGGTGCACGCTGGGGGCTGTAGTCCTGACGCCGCCGCCGCGTGTGAGGCGCTCGCCCCCGCGGGGCGCTCTGGCGGGAGGGAGGTCAGCGGGATGAGGGGAGGACGTGTGGGAGGTGGCGACGAGGGAGCCCTGGCGGTTCCTCCGGGGTGGCCCTCACCCACCCGCTGCCAAAGGGCGGCCCTCTGGGGATAACCGGCAGTATCCAGGCGAGCGGGATCGCGGGGAACGCAGCTTTTCCTGGCAGCACCGAGGAAATCGCCGTGCTGCGTGGATATCCCCTGCGTGACAGGGACGGAGCCGTCCTCTCCTCTTTGCTCCTTCTTTAAAATCCTTTTTTGACCTGTTTTTAGGTAGGTTGAAAGGATGCTCTGATAAGTTCTTGTGATTAAAAGCCCGTGTTGATTAAAGACACATGGTCCAGGTGCCCGTTCTTGATATAGGAAAAGACCCTCCGGTCTCGCTTGGGAAGGTGACGGAGCAACTAATCCTAGAAACCCTTTTCAAACGAGGAACGGGCAGGGAGTTGTGAGCACGGATTGGCAAAGGGAGATGGTGTCTAACCAGTCTGATGGCCTTCTAGGACGAGGAGGTTGGTGAACCACGGCAGAGCAGCGATGTTGACCTTAGCGAGGCTTTCAACACCGTCCCTCCTAATGTCCTTGTAGATAAACGGATGAAGTTCATGAGATAAGTGCCAGCGAGGTGGGCTGAGAGCGGGCCCAGCTGCTGGGCTCCGAGGAGGTGACGGGGGCACAAAGTGCAGCTGGGAGCCGGTCACGAGCGGTGTCACCCAGGGGCTGTTGCTGGCGCCAGTACCGTTCAACACCTTCCTGAGGGACCTGGGTGCGGGCACAGAGTCCCCTCGGCGCGTTCGGCACACAGCAGGAGCCCCCCGAGGGGACCGTGAGTCCAGCGAAAGGCTATGAAGATGATGAAGGGGCTGAAGAATCCCAAGAGGAGAGGCTGAGAGCTGGGCCTGTTCAGCGCGGCGAGGAGAGGGCTCAGGGGAATCTCGTCAACGTGCAACGTGTCTGATGGGGGACAGCGAGGAGGTGGCGGCCAGGGACAGGGCAAGAGGCAGTGGGTACAAACTGGAACGGAGGAAATGCAGTTTAAGCCTGAATCCCCTGCTCCGTCAGGACATACATCGCGAAAACGTTCAGCAGCCTTTAGGTAGGTGCAGCTTTTGAGACCAGCCCGAGTCTAGAGCAACCGAAGCACCCTCAGTTTTGGTGAGCTTAGAGACCTAGGCTTGTGCTTTGCCTCTCTAGATTGAATGCTGTCTGGCAAGGACAAACACACTAGGGTGGCACAGAGAGGGAATTAAAGTCCCGTTAGGTCACGTCCTCTCTTCTCTGCTACCTTCCATGTCCTGCTAGACGCTGGGCTGAGCAGATGTCCCGTCTGCCGGGACGGAGCTGGAGCAGTTTGTGTCCTCACCTTCCTCTGTTAAAGTTGTTCTGCTTCTCTCTTCGCAGGGAACATTCACGCTGCTGCGAGACACCAGAACAGATGGCAGCTTCCTGGTGCACCATTTCCTCTCCTTCTACCTCCGAGGTGCGTGAAGGGCCGGGCTCTGCCAGCCCACGGTCACCCTTGTCCTCTCTCCTCGGAAGTTTCTCCTGCACGAGGTGGCTGACAGCGCAGGACTGGTTTAGCAGCCCCACGATTAGCACCAGATGCTTGGGGTCAGGACTTGTGGGCCCCAGCCCAGACTTGTTCTGGGGATTGACTCCACATCCTTGGGCACGTCCCTTGATCTCCTGGCAGGTTGTTTCGTCACTGGTTCCCACGAACGTGATAAATCACTCGGGCTTCTGAGGGCGAGGTGTGGAGTGGAACCCATTCACTAGGCAGAGCTTTTGTAGCACAATTAAATATCAGGAACAACTGACAAATAGATAAGCTGGCAGCGAGTGAAGAAGCAAAGGCCCTGGCAGGTTGCCTAATTACTTTTCTGCTAATGGCTTCAATCTGTGAATAACCTGTCGGCTGCCACTGAGGCAGATTTTGGCCGTCACTGTGGAGCATCCCTGGCTCCTCGGGCAGGTACCGGCAGCACAAACCTTGCGTGACTCGGGAAAATGCTGCCTGTACCAGGGGAAAATCCCCCTGGATCATCCCCACTTGCTTTCAGCCTCTGGTTTCCACCCCGGGTGCTGCCTGTCAACCTGTGGCCGTGTCTGCAGCACCTCCACGTTGTCCAGGTACCTTGTTGGTGCCTGGGAGCACCCAGGGCACCTGTGGGGCTGTTGACTTCCCACCGCTTGTGTTCAGTGTCCTGCTCCCTGGCACAAATGCATCGATTTTGCCCACGCCCGAAGCACGAGGCCGGGTGGTCCCAGCCTGGCTTTGCCCAAGCCGTGCTGTGCGGAGGCGTCTCTGACAGAAGGGTTTGTTCTGCTCGTTCTGTTTGTGTTTTCAGACCAGGTCCTTCACCCCGCGAGAGCCAAGGACGGGACTTCTGGCACGGCAGTGATTGCAGTAAACTGTGTCATGGTCGGCCGTTGGCCTCCGCATCCACAGTCGGTGCCAGAGAAGCCCAGGGCACCGTGGCCTGAGGCAGAAAAGGGACCTTTCGCTTCTCTCACACCAGCCTTTTCTTAATCTCATCCCTTTCTCTTATTAAACTGAATCCCTAAACAACAACAACAAAATGCCCAAACTGAGGAAAACCCATGGAAAAGTGGAAACCCGCAGCCCAGCCAAGAGCAAGGGAGGGGCTCCCTAAACCCTCTCCCTTCGAGGTCTTTGTGGCCCTTTTGGGGGTTTCTGCCGATTTGTGTTCCCCGCAGCTCTGACCGTGCTAACCCAGCTAACGTGTCTCCTGTCTGGTCCCGCAGCCGGCTGCAAGGTGTGTTTCGTGGCCCTGCTCCAGTCCTTCAGCCACTACAACATCGTAGCGCAGAAGCTGGTAAGTCCCTGGCCTGGCGGATCCCATCCCAGGTAACGTCCCGTGGGTGGAAAGAGCAACAGGGTCTCGTCACTCGAGGGCCTTTCCGGGCACTGCCCTTGCTGCGGGGCTGCAGCTGGGGCTGCAGTTTCCTTGGGCTCTGCGGGAAGCAGACGAGTGGTGGCCGCATCCATGGGGACATTCCGGGTGCCCGTGCCCTGCGCGGTGCCTCGGGTCCTCTGTCCCGTTGTGCCACTGTGGGCTGGGACACCCGGCAAGCTCGGGCTGGTGCAGTGAGGTGCCACGAGGGCCTCCAGGGCTCCAGACCAAGCCGTGGGCTCGAGCTGAGCTGAGCATACCCACAACGCTGGGCACACACACGTCCTTCCCACCACGAGCCAGAGAGGATTATATATTATGTGCTCCTTCAAGTGAAGAGATGCAGAAACCAGGTAGTTCCCAGCAGCAGCGGAGGGCTCTGGGCTCAGCTCCCCATACGGCGCTCACGGAGTTGCCCAACACTCCGGTATGAAGTCCCCAGGGACAAGGACTCGCCCTGCTCCTCCCGCTGCTGCCCCTGGGGGAGAGCCCAGCAGCGCTTCTGCTTGCCAAGATGCCCAAGAAGCAGGGGCTGTAACAGTGTATTCCCCATGGTCAGTGGGGTTTGAGTTCTTGTGCTGAGGTAAAAACTCAATTTTTACCTTTTTTAAAAGAGAAAAGTGGTCTGAGAGCTCAGCCGTAAGGTGAATAAAACAAACGGAGCAAGTGCCCCGTTTCTCCTCGGATACATGACGTGTTCCTGCCGAGCAGGTTTCCCAGTGCTGAGCGAGCCAGCCTGCAGGGACAGGGAATGGGTCTGGCCTTGGTGTTGCGGAGAGGAGGAATCCTTGGAGGAAACGTGCCAGCAGGGAGTGGGACGTGGCAGCTGTAGATTTGGGATCCCTGTCCGCCCCGGGAGCGGAGCTGTGAGTCCAGTTGGCGCTCAGCGATGCTGCTCGTGCTCCTGGGGATCAGCGGTGCCGGATCCCGAGAGGCGCCGGCGGCTCAGGGGTGACTTAACCGCCCTGCAGCACCGTCTTTGTGGTGGCAGTTCTGGGATGCTGTCCTTGTCGCATCTGCTACCTGGAGATACACTCGATATTTAAGACACATTTGAAGTAGCGCTTCCCTCCCCACAGAGCCGGCTGGTCTGACCAGTCCAGAACCAGTTCCTTCTACGTTAGCTAAACGCGGCGACATATTTCCACTTGCAGGAAGAAGCTTCCCAGGAATTTTCTGCCCGCGCTGGCTCTGCAATCCCAGCTTCCCACTTTCCTGCAAATCCCACTCTCCTCGCGAGGATCTGTGCTGAATTTTAAGGGCCTGTAGGGACCATTAATGTTACTTGTGACCTTCCGGAGAACATGCTGGGCTGAAGCAAGACTAAGCGCAGACCGGGGCAGTTTGCCAGCTGTGCCCCCACGCCTGTTTGTACAGCATTGATTTTGCTTTAGAGGGATAAAAAAGCCCCTGTTTGGCTCCCTGTGGCAGAGCCGTGTCCCCGCGCGGGGCTGTGCCGCAGAGGGGACCTTGGCGAGGTGGCCGCCCGCGCAGGCGGCCGCCCTTTGCCCCGCAGCCCGGCCGGGCTGATAACCACCCACTCGTGCTCCCGTTACCCCCTCTCTCTTGCACAGATCTCGCTTGCCAGGTGATGTCCGTGTGCTGGGACAGTGGCGTGGGCGGCCCTGGGGTGCCGCCGTTTGGGGGCTCTGGGGACGCGGGGTTGGTGCCCGCCGGTGACGGGTGCGCTGTCGGGGAGGCAGGCGCCGTTTGTCCCCTCGTGCTTCCTGCCTCCCGCTGCGGAGGCTACGTTCAGGTGGCCACGTGCAGGCCCTTCCCTGGCACATGAAAAGAGTCTTCTGGGCCCAAACCGGCCTCTGGGCAGAGCTGTCCCCTCTTCATCCCACCGGGCATTAAGCAATGACCCAGGGCGCAGCAGGATTTGGTTCTCCCGTGCCAATGGTTCTCCCTTACACCTCAAATGGTGGCTCAAAACCATCCCCTGGCCGGGGACCTCAAAAAGCCCCCCAAGCTCCTGGCTCTGTTGCTGCTGACGGCGGCTTTGCGGTGGCCGCGGGGCCGGCCGCCCTGCAGCGCGTCCCGCTCCTCTCCGCAGGGCGTCAGCCTCACGGCGGCCAAGGAGCGGGGCCAGCTCGTCTTCCTGGAGGGCCTGGGCTCCTGCCTCGACGTCGTCTTTGGCGAGGAGCAAGAGCAGCAGGCCACACAGCCCCATCCTCTGCAGTTCCTGAGGTGAAAGCGCCACCGCCGCGGGGCTCGTCCTTGTGGCCACGGGGGCCGGGAGGGCTGCGGTGGGCGCTGGGACCCCCACTGAGTCCCGGGACCTCTTCTCTTGCAGCGGGAGCGTCTCCGACCTGCGGGCGCTGTTCACCTTCGTGCAGGCGGTGCTGGCGCCCGTCGACGGGGACGCCTGGCCGGGCCGCGTGCTGCTGCTCGACGAGCTGGGCGTCCTGCTGAGCCTGGGCGCCGCGCCGGTGGCCGTGCTCGACTTCGTGCACTACTGCCGCGTGGCCGTGTGCTCCCGGCTGCAGGTGGGAGCCCTGGCACACTCTTCCCGCTGTGCCGCAGCCCCACATCCCTAGGATCCTTCCCGTTGCCTTATCTCCCGCTTGCGCAGCTCGACAAACCGGTTAAACTAGGCAGCTGCCTCCTACCAAGGGCTTGGATGTATTTTTAGGCTGCGGATGTATAAATATCACCGAATCACAGGATGGTTGAGGTTGGAAGGGACCTCTAGACATCATCTAGTCCAACCCCCCTGCTCCAGCAGGGACACCCAGAGCACAGGGTGGCATCCAGGTGGGTTTGGAAGATCTCCAGAGAAGGAGACTCCAACCCCCAAGCTCCCTGTTCCAGGGCTCTGTCACCTCAAAGGCGTCACTCCCTTCCCACCTGCTCTCTGCCAGTTCACACTGAGAAGTGGGACACTGGGACACTCCCTGTATCCACAGGGAAGCCTCCTGCAAGGCCTCTCCTTCCAGCTTGGCACCTCGCTCTCTGAGGAAGGCTTCACGGAAGCCCCCACACTAGCATGGCCTGACCTGCCTCTCCTAAGGAGGCCGGGAATATCCCAGATTTCCTCCCTGGGAAATTACACACTACTCCAGACACCTCTGGAGTGACTCTGGTCACTGCTCTGGTCACTTCTGGTCACCTCCAACCACCTTGGTTGTCACCATGTTGATACTGGACCTTCTGATTCTGGATGATCTGAAGGGACCAGAAGGGAAACATGGTGGTAAGTGCCACTCCATGCTCAAGACTAGTGCATTCCATAGCACAAACAAATACAGATTTATTATTTAACTACCTCTTACCTCAGGATGGATTTGCATCTGCAACCTTGATCCTGCTGGTTCAGCAAGGACCTTTGTGAAGACTGTTTTTGATAATGGCAATGAAACCTAGCTACTGAAGAGGATGATGCACGTTGGCTTAAAAACCCGTGTTTGTTCAGCTGCTATGAGGAATCTTTCCTTTGCTTCCTCATCCTTCCCTTTTCCAGTTTGGAGATTCCTGCCCCTGCCCCATTTCCTTGAAGGGTTGCAGGGCTAGGAGAGATCTTTGCTGGCAGAGAGATATCAGAAAATTGCAAATACCCAAACCACTTTTCTGAGGATTATAGTGAAAATTGAGCATTTTGGCTCCTGCAGCGCAGTCTAGCAGCAATTAAGCAAAGTTGTTATCCACGGAGCAGAGAGGGCTGCATGACTGTGGGAACATCACAGGCTGCAGCAGCAGCCTTGGCATCCTCAACATCCTCGAAGCCAAAAAATGCACTTTGTCATTCCTGATTATAATCCCTAAAAGGCGAGAGAAAGTTTGGGTGTTCCTGCCAGCACAACCATATAACCTCAGCATCCTGCTATAACCTCAGTAATGCACAGAATTATATTAAGGAAGACAACTCATCCAAAGCACTGCTCAGCCATATGACTGGTCATAAAAAAAGAAGGGTTTTTTCTTAAAAAAGAGCCATGCACTTTAATTTCCGAGCTCCAAGACTAAATTTCCATTTTTAGCTTTAATATCAAATATCAGTGTGAATAACCTTCATTTCCGAAAACATCTCGAGCGCTGCGTGTTTAACCTAAACAAAAGACATGACAAATGGTGCGAGTTTTGTTTTGCAGGGCTAAACTTCACGTCCAAACCTTAAAATTCTTTAGGGGCTTAGAAAGCAGCTGCCTAATCCTGTAACCACAAAGACAAGATATTTCACTGCTTTTATTTTTGCTCTTTTAAATAACTGAATTACAAGCCACGCGAAAGGTCAGCCTGTCTGGACAAGCAAAAATAAAAAGAATTTTTTAAAAAAAAGATGGTTTCCCTGGCATTTCCTTGCCAAAGATTGCACTAAAGAAAAAAAAAATCACAGAGCAGATTTTTTAATGTGGTTGTGCTTTAATTTTCTTAAGTAAGAGCACCAAAATAACTCTGGACATGTTAAAACAAAACGTTTTACTGGGCTCTGAAGGTCCCCCTAGCTGCTAAGTAGACAGCCAGGCAATTTTGTTGTTGTTTTAAGAAAAATGATCTGTCAGAAAATGCCAACTCCTCTAAACCAAATAAAATTTACTAGAAATCTGTGAGACCTACACTTTCATCTTCTACCCCTTATCCCAAGGAGGGCTGTTGGCTTCTTTATTAGCAACGAATTTATTTACTGAGCATCACTTGTCCCAGAAGATTCAACTTTAGGGAAGCTTCTTGTGACTATTAACCCAGAAGAGCCACTGATCTTTGGTCCACAGAGCAGCCTCCACTTCCAGCTCTCACTGCTGAGGGGTTTCCCTTACAATAAAGAAACATGGAAAAGAAGGGGAAGAGAAGGACACACTACATCAGAAGTACACATACACAAAACACCAGTTCTCATTTAACACCTGAAGTTGCTCCTTCAGTGCAGTATTGCTCCAATGCCACCCTGATTCTTCACTGTGAAAGATAAACCTTGCTCACGTGGCAAGCAGTTAATATTAGGACCAGAATCAGTGAGTGAATAACACCAGTGTTAATGCCAGGGAGCGAGATCCCAATTATTGGAAGCCAGAAAAACCCCAAAACCTAAAAAAGAACTCCACAAATACCAAGTAAAAGTTACCAGGGGAAAAGGCTAAGCCACAAGAATGAATCGAACAGCTCTGGGTACCTCCAGGTTGAAATCCTCCACTTCTCCAGAACTCATCAATCTTAGTAAAAAGCACCATATTAAGTTAATATATTAGCATCATTAATCTACCCGAAGCCTTCACACACTTCTAACTGTAATGCACAATGAAGACTTAAGCAGTCTCAGTCTTATCCTCAAAGGTTTAAGACTAAGTTATCCACAGTATATAGCCATTATAAATAGGCTGAGTTGTTTAAAGCTGTCTTAGCACTTAAGAGTATTAAATTTAAAGCAGTTGTTGAAGAAAGGTTAAATCTCAGACTCCTCATGTATTTTCTGCTTGAGGAGAGCTGCTTAAAAGCTTTTTATTTTATTTCTCCCCCTCTTTCTCCCTGGGGAGACCACATCACCCTCCACCTCCTGTGCCCCAAAGGGAGGCTGGGCCCAAAGCACCAGCCCGACACTGTTCTGCCTCCCTTCCTTCCTGACAGGGATGGAAACAAGACCCAGCACCTTGAATGCCAGAAATATCGAGCGATTTCAAGACTTTGTGAGGAAAGACTTGTGTCTTCTTTTCAAGACTTACATTTCAAGGGCATTTTAAGAATGAAGAGCTGCACAAACACGGAAAAGGCTGTGGTTAGAAGAGGAGCTCAGCTCTGAGATAAACATTTTTGGGGTATTATCCACAAAAAGGCAGGGCTCCACAAAACCCACGTCACATTTACCTGCGTGCCGGGCTATTCAAGGCTCCCCCAGTGCTTGCTCTCACTTGGGCATCTATTTGTAACGAGCCTCCCACTTACGTGCGCTACGGCAGGGCACAGAACACGGAGGAATTGGGTCCTCCAGGGAAGCGAGTGGGGAACAACCAGTAAATACACTAAATACACAGCCACCAAAGGCCCCTGTGAATGAGCAACACCTGGATTTTCCTGCAGGCTTTATGGCACAACAGCAAACACAGCAGCTCCAGCGGGGCGAGCTGGTAACTTTGCTCCTCCACGTGCAGAGTCTCAGGCACTGCCCCAGGGCCATCGGAAAAGACCCACGGAGGCTCCATCCAGCGCTCATCCCGGGGCTTTCCTGTCACGATCCCGAGATGCAGCGCTCCAAGAGGCAATCCAGAAGAGCTATGTGAGGCTTCTGATGCCAAGAGTCCCCCAAAGGAGCTCCTTTCGCCGCAGCCGGGAGAAGGAGCTCGTCTTGTGAAGCCACATTTCTCCTTACAGACATCGGTGCTGACAGAAAAGCTGCAAGAAGCTCTTAGGAACAGTTCAAATAGATCTCACTGGAGCAGCACTGCTCCTCTCTTAAGGGAGACATTGTGCCAAGGACACAGGCGGCCCCAGGAACCCCCATCTCGAGGTGCAACGCGGCTCAGATGGGTTTCCTAAATACTCTGCATACCCAAGGATGTTCCCAACTTCCCACCTTGAGCTAGTAAATCCCCTCCTCCCGAGGGCAGAAAGGCACCTTGCAGCGTGACTGAAATATATGGGACCCTGAAACAAACCCAGCGACCACAGACCCCGTGTGAAACCCTCCTCTGCCTCCACTGCCCTTGTTGCATCCCCGAAACTTGCAGTCCTCGTCTCAGCCGGTGAAAACACTGCGGCCAGGAGAGGGGATTCAGAGACAGGCCACGATGCTGGATTTCCAAGCCCAAACACTTTTATATAATGCCGCTTTTGGCTTACATTACCCCCGTTTCCATTAAGGGCTCTGACCTCAGCCATTCCACACAAACAACAGCTTCGCCTCCCACTCACTGCAAGCCTCGTTTAAAAGCCTTGTGTCACAGAAGGGCTGCTATATACAGAAATACAGCCAAAAGGAGAGCTCGACAGCAAGCTGCAGCACTAAGTGCTTTGCAAGCCATGTACGTAGCGAAGTGAAAGCAGGTGGTGAACAATGACCCTGTTTTCCAATGGAAAAGGGCAGAAAACTACTCCCTTCCATGGCACATAGTGTAATGAAGTCCCCGAGTTATCTTGTTTGAAGATTTTCTGATAAATTTTAATCCGAATATGTTTCTTCCCCCACACGCCCTCCAAGCTCAAATGGGAATTTAGGGCAGTTTATAAAACTTAGGGCACATGAAGCTTGCTCTAAATCAGATCAGTGGCTATAAATCAGATCAGTGGCTATAAATCAGATCAGTGGATCATCAGCCACAAATCTGATGAGGTTGCAGGAAGGTTCAAAAAGCACCTTCACCACCCAAATGTTGCAGAAGATTCAAGACCACTTCACGACCAATAGAAGATGCTAAGCAAGCTGTTCCAAGGCTTATTTTTAACATGTCTGTATGTTTGATTACAAGATGACTAAAGGAGTCATTTTTCCTTAATAAAAATGCCACTAGTTAGAAGTATTTGCTGGGAAGAACATACTAAACATGTTGGAAAGATAACACTTAAAAGAAGCATAAACAATTAGCAGCACTTTATAAACTCTTGGCAGATGGTTGAAGGAGAGAAAGGAAATCCATTTGAGGGATGGGGTTATGAATCAAGGCAGGTGACATTTAAAAGCAATGAATAAAACATCACAGAAACCTGTCTCTTTTTATAAATCATGCTTCACAGGGGAGATTATGTCTAGGTAATGTGCTTTACTGCAACATCTTCCTCAATTAGCAGGAGATACCACTGGGGTATGTTTGGAGTTTTGGAAGTAGCCTCTTCCAGGCTGCCTCCTGTTTTCAGAAAAAAATATCTGTATTTTTCCTTGAGTCTGTTCCTTTCAATAAAGTTACGTTATTGATGCTGAAAAAGCCTTCCCATCATTTTGGATTCAGCACGGCATGAGCAAATATCTAAAACGTGCTTGTTTCTCAGATAGGAATCAGTCAAAGTTATACAGCACCCGGATAGGAACATCTATCACTCACCCCAGATCTGTCTTTGTCTCTAAAACTGATGAATGCTCCATCAAATAAGTTTGCTTTATGATCACAGTAAGCCTGTTTGAAGAAATCAATGCTGGAGAGGTAATTTTTATTCCAGTCGTTGCTGGGGCAAAGGGGAATACATGATAGATGAAGAGGAAAAGCCTTTGGATAGAGAAATCCCTGCAGATTCACCCAAAGTGTTTGGTCTAGTCCTGAAAAAAATTATGCATTCTTGGGAAAAAAATATAATGGAATTTTCTTTCTATTCCACACAAATCTACAGATATTGAGATGATCTTTTCGGTATAACCAATTTTCATTCATTGCAGAAGAGTAGGAGAAACTTGCTTTCTGAGAAGAAAAAGGATATATCGAACTCTTCCATAATAATTCAGTAGAACTCTTGTATAACCGCATTTAAATGATCTGCAAATATAGATTTGTGGATCTAATATAGATTTTTTTTTTTTTTTGCTCCTGTCCAAGTGCATAGACTGCCTGGTGCTTCAGTAAAAAGGCTCCAATTACTCACTCGAGTAGCCCAGGTGGGGAAAAGGCAGAACACCAGATTAGTTCAGGGGCTGCATCTCACCCCTTCGGCAAACAGCTTCGGGGAGACACGCGAGCACAAAGCAGCAGAGCTCAGAGGATCACAGCAGAGGCAGGAAACATCATGAAGTGATAAACTCATAAACAGCAGCCTACCCATGTTATGCAATTTCCCTTCCAGCATCTGCCTTACCCTGGTAGCCTCAGGCTGCTTTTTTCCTGCTGCTAGTAAAGACCCAGAGACCAGCTCCGACAAAGCGGGAGTCCCTCGTTTTTGCACTGTCTTCAAAGCCTGCAAATGTGTGGAAAATATTCCCAAGCTTTTATTCATCTTTTAGAAGGGCAGACGAAAGGCAGTAAAGCCATAAAGCATCAGTATGAGATTGCTAATAAGCTCTATTCAAAGCAGCATCCAGAGCGACCAAAGACAGGGAATGTTCCAGGGACGGGCAGACTGTTTGCAAGACAAACGACACCTTCCCCGACAGAATACAAGGCGCTGCAGACGGGGGTCATTGTAAAGCAGAGCGTGTTTACAGTTATTGATAAGCAATAAATCACTTACCCTCTAACAGTTCCTCCCTATAAATCACCTGCAAGGAAAGAAACAGATGGGCCGGGCACACAGCCCTCCATCCCCGCAGACCTCAGCACAAGGAGCGTTTATCCCGCGTCGGGATCTCCGGTTTTCCCAGGACCAGCATCACAGCAGAGGGGCAACCGCAGCGTGACGAGAGCCCACAGGCACCTCAAGCTCTCCCTATTGCAGCACCAGCTCATTCTTCCATGCTGGAAGGGAAAGCATTCCCATCCAGGACTCCATTCCACCTGGAATGCTGCATTCTGTCCACCTGGAATGCTGCAGACACTGCTGAACTAATGTGCTT
>JAVCKT010007799.1:0-22329 GCA_032273925.1 Rhynchotus rufescens
CATTTGAAGATATCCATTTAAGCAAGAGAACACTACTCTTAATTTTACTACTTTAATTTTATAAAATGAGTCCTTTATAATACAGCTTTCATACCAACTCATTTTTCTTTGAGCCATAAACTGCATTTATGTAGGAAGAATCTTGATTTCTAAACCTCGTATTTTAGATGCAAAAGTTATTATTAGAAGGTATTTTCGTATTAAAGATAAGGAATTATTGGGTAAGTGATGAGAAACAGCAAAAAAAAGAATTAAATTATCCTCATCGAAGGACTATAAATAGATCATTTATTTTAAGAAAGAAATTCAAAGTGCTCTGTACTTTTCTATACTTCACAGCTATATAATCTATCTATCACTAGAAGATTTTACTGTCAGTTTGAGGAAATGTATTATCATCTGAAAATATCCGAAATAGCTGCAATTAAGAGAAATATTTACACTGTGATTTATTGAACAGCTTGTCTTATTCCTTTTATAGGGGTAGCTAAGAATATTGAGGTTAATTACTATCTCAGGTGTACTAATTGCTTAAATAGCAAGTACATTTGTTTTAAAGCAAAAAATACTGCACAAGAGCTTTTCACACAGCACTGTTTTGTTATTTCTGTTATAGGAAGGGAAAACATTTTCTTTCAAATAAATCTCTATAATAATTATTTCCGTGAATAATTTTGAACCTTTCAAAAAAATACAATTAACTCACCAATTTCAATTTTTTTCCTAACAAATCCCCCAAAATTGCCACATCCCTGCCTTTACTCCTGGTTTCCAGAAAGTCCCCAGAATATTGCTGTAAACACTTAAAGCAACAGATCATTCTAATTCTGTATCTAGTATTTTAGTAGTGAAAACTTATTAAAATAAAACTACAAATTTGTTTTAAGGCAAATTTCCAGGTTGACATGCTGCACTGCTAATGACATCCCATGGATCCATATTATATTCAAGGAAATTTAGAAGTGCATCCTTGCTTCTTGTTTTCTCCTAGTTTCTTCAGGGTACATTTAAAGCATTAATTACTAATATACCTGGTAACCTAGATGTGCTCAATTTATCAGACAGTATTAAATATAGATCAGGATATTTCCACCCTTGCCTCACCACCTCAAATATATCTACAGCAGCAGCAAACGCCAGTAATTGAAATTATAAAGCTCCCTTTTGCAAGTAGTAAAGTCTGGTTTTAATAACCGGAGCATTTTCAAATGCAGAGGGCGCTGTTGTTCAGGTATTTTGCAGGCATTTCCTGAGGAGGAATAAAAAAATATTGGTCTAATAGTTTAACGTTGATATTTTTAAGCTTTCCATTAAATGCCAGTGGAAACACTGACATAAAGATGCCACCTTCTACACTATGCAATGTGTTTCCTGAAATAAATCCTTTTTCGGAACAGGCTAGCAAGGAGCAGGCAGCTCTCGGCACCCAAGTGAAGTGTTTTTCACTGTTTCCACTTTACCGTCCATTTACTCAGACTTTCTAACGCAGTCTCCAGGTTCCTTCCACTGCACAATTTCTTATAAGGATATTTTGGATGTTGTTATTTTAAAAGAGCGGCAGCTGTATTTCAGCATAACTTGCAAGCCACAGGATGAAAACAACTCGAAACCTACCACTGTGGTGGTATTTTTCAACATTTCTTTCTTCAAAATAGCTTTTGCAGTTTATAATGAATCGTACAGGTGTCTTGTCCGCAACAAAGTATTAACTAACCGCACAAATACATACAGAAAGGAAGAGACTATACCATTTAAGTCTTAAAATCATCTGATGCACACTAACTTTTCTTTAGATCTTTTTCTGTGTATATTAGCACCATAACCCCACATTGATAAGTAGCAGCTTTACAGACACCATTAGCTTTTTGAAGTATTTTATCACAAATCCTTAACAATTTACAACATCATCACGTTCATTCTCATGAATAATAATTTTCTCCTCCCTATCCCCTGTTGGCAAAAGTAACTACTAAGCCTCAAAACTGAGAGAGAAAAAATATAGGTAAAAGCTTAACAATAATTTAAACCCACAGAAACCAAGGAAACTTACAGTTACGGCTGAAATTGTGTGTTTAACTTGCATAATTGTGCCTAAGGGTGGGAAGAAGGGGCATCCTGCAGTCCTCGCGTGAAGTGAGGGCAGTTCAGCCTGAGCAGGAGTTGCAGGATTGGGCCTGAGCCATCTCTGATCAACTCCTGCCCCGGGTTTCTCATGCTACCTAAGCCCAACAGGGTGTATCAAAGCCCAAGCAACAGGCTGTGCCCAGAGTCAACTTGCAGCTTTAAATCAGACTCTAAAAAAACCCACTTTATTAGACTTGGTAAAGTTTAACACTTGCTTTCCAGTGAAATCTGACTTTATTATTACTTGAAAGAGAGTATTTGAAGAAAAACATTCAATAAATGCTATTTTTCTTCCCTAACTGATTTTATTGGTTTCTGTTTTGCACTACATCCAAATGCATCTGCATTTTAAAGCATCTGCAAAGCATCCATATGGCACGTTTATTTCTAAAAACTAAGGGACTAAGCTAAAATATAAACACTGGGACAAACACATTTCTCATGTCACGTCTGGCACGAGGCGCTCCAACTTGTTTGAAGCCTCTTGAAACAAACTCAGTATTTCAACGTAGCAAACTGCCGGACTGCGCGGCTCAGCAAAATCCCTCCTAACCGGAGGTTTGCATTTCATATTAACCAAAACATCACCCAGTTAAAACAGCATCTAAGCTCTAATAAAAACAGCCATTGTCAGTTTTTCTCCTAGAAGCAACACTCGTTGAAAACTTTTCCACCTGATAAAGGCTTTAATATAAGTGAGACGAAGTTGCATTTTATGATTGGCAAGTTCTTTGCGACCAAGATACCCCCCAGCCTGACGGCCGAGGACTCTGAGATGCATTTTGGCCCTGTCTTTATGTCAAATCACTGCCATCAAAACAATGGCTCATATTACATGAAAATCTTGTGCAAATGAGCCATAATGGGAGTGAATGACAATCTTGTAAGACCGTGCAGCAGGATTCTCCTTTGATCTGAAATATTGTTAATCTTTCTCAAACATAACACTAAGTATACTTGGCAAATCCTGTATGAGAAAGTCCCTATAGTGCAGCTCTGCAGATAGCCAGCCAGGAGCAAAGTACACACCAACACAAAAAGCAACACAGCCAGAAGCAAAGTATGCACAAATACTAAAAGTTCCACTTTTGCTGGAAATCTGTTTACAAGCAAAAGGCCTCTCTGCCCATTTCTTTTTTGTTCCCCCCCCCCCCGCCGCTGAAAACAAGCTAAACAATATGTTTATTTATTCTTAATAATGGATATTTGCTGCTGGATCACAGCTCCATTTAATTAAGAAGCTGTTGTATTTAAGATATTAAAATCTGCCTTTTGAAAAAGGTTTGCTTTTTTTTTTATTTACTCACAGTTTAAGAACCAGCGTCACTCTAAATTATAGTTTTAATATGATATTACAGGGAGAGAAAAATTCTAAGAACGTAAAGCAAGGTTTTTTCATTGGTAACAAAAACATGATATAGGAGTTTTTACTTTCTTAATGATGCTTAAAGCAAAGATCTGGAATGGTATGTCTCAGATGAGGCCATATATCAACTTCAGGATAGTAAAAACCTCTCCGTAGACTATATTACAGCCAACTCGCACCTTTTTGTTGTGCAGCCAAATATGCAAGGCGTATGTAGACGAACGCAAACAGAGTAAATCATGTTGATTCAGTGCTAGTAGGAAATATGCCTCTTCTGTTGTGTGCTGCTTTTGAAGTACTGCCTAAAAATCAGTCTTGGGCTTCAAAGAGAGAGGATTATAGCCTTTATCCAGCAATTAATATGGCTGAAACTCAGAATGTCAGCACCTGACGACTATACAGGCTGGACAGTAGCCTTGTAGGGGTCCAGTCCCCCTCAAGAATTGGAATTTACAATAAAAATTAGGGCATAAATAGACTGAAATATTTAGGAAAGGAGCATAAAATTTTAACTTCTAACGACCTGTCTATATTTTGACATGTGGGGGAGAGGGGGAGTTGTGGTGTCCCTTGACCTTTAACCTGCCTTATCCACCTAGATCATTTTAATCTCCCACCAACTGTTAAGCAGAAAAGAGTGCTATTAAAGAGAAAGCTATTCCTTTTGCCTTCTTGCATAGATCAGATGACAACCCCTCCAAGTCCCTCCTCTCTGTCAGAGTTCAAGGGTTCAAAAATGGTCAGAATATCAAGCAACAGAAAGCCAGCAGGGCTGCTGCAGAAAGAGTTTAAGCACTTTATATTATGCAAAGTGGTTAAAAAAAAGAGGGGGATTGCACTATTTTGAAGTTTTACTCCTCAGTTTATTTTCTTAAATAGATACTTTGATATCAGAGGATCAGAGTGCGTCTAATTTGAGGAAGGAGGGAGGAACACTTCAATGTGTTAAATGCAAAATTCCTACATTATTCTGATTTGCACCCAGAATCATAGCTACCTGGTAATCTTTTCCATGTTAACTCTTTATATGGAATTCCAAGGAATTAGGTCTCACATAAGCAGGCATTTATCAGTACAGTGCTTTGTAAATAAAATGTGTATTTAACACGTTAGATCTAGTCAGCGTTTCAGGGAAAATAAAGTCATGGCAAAACAAGATAAACCAAAATAAAAGATAAAATGAAATGAAATGAAATGCAATAAAATGAAATAAAATGGAACACGCAGCCTTCCTAGTTCATAACGAATCTCAGATGGCATTTTTACAGTGCTGCACAGAGCACCCTACTCCTCAGAGAGCATCCAAGCTTTCTACTATTTCTAATTTTTAACCATAGACAGTTGTTATAACACATTTCTTCCCAGAATTTCCACTTGCTTTGAAGAAAATATCCCCTGAGTACCCATGCTTAATGTACTTATAGAAAAGCAACTCTATATCATGACAAGCTAAACAATATGCTGCTTTTATTAAAGAATGTCTGATATTAAATGCAGAGTTCTTATTTCAAAATGGTAGAAAATCAGTTTGAGGAAAGGCATATAATTACTCAACATAATATAAATGGAATGGGTGCAAGCTGAACGTAATTTTTACCAGAGCCTCACTGTCTAAATATATATAATGTGTTTGTGTGTCTGTGCATAGAGACATGATAGACAATAGAGTTTAGAAGCCTACATTAGATTTTGGCTTTTATATTAGGCCTTTCGTGTCCTAAAATGCTTGACAATGTTTCCATTGTGCTTAACTAAATGCAGTAATGGTGGTGCCAGAGCACAATGCCTCAAACTTGGCCTCGAATTCTGGCATCCACTGCACAACAGGACGGAGTTTGGTGAAGCGAGTCTGGCTGAGCCTCCATCGCAGCCCAGCACCACAGACATGTCACCCAGGAGGGAACAGGAGAATGGGATTTGGGATTAACATCTCATCTCATGAAGGACAGCACCTCCAGTCACCACAGCCTTGCTTGGAACCAACCCAAGTCCTGGTGGGAGGCTTAAGCTGGCAAGTGCCCCACTATGGGACAAGAGCACTGCCAGCAAGGCACACCCATCACCATCAATGTGTACACACCGGCATCACCGTTGGCTACAGATTGACCTCAGAGTGGAAAACTGATGCCCCTACAGGCTTTGTGACTAAACCTGCATCTGTTGGAAAAGCTTCAGCACCTTCCTCTACTCTAAGATCCCTCTTCCACTAGAAAGCAGCAGTTCCTAGTAGCAGTTGGCTACCCAAAGCCTCTTCTCTAAACACTGGTACCACAGACGCCTTAAGGAGTTTGAAGACTTTTCACATTTCTCTGGATTCAATGTATTTAATTGGCTTGTTTTAGTTTACCTTACAGAACTCCAGGTAGACTATATTATTTCTGGAAGGTTGGTATATTTAAAATAATTGACCTTAAATATACATTTGTGTTTTATAAGTAAAAGTCATTCATGTGATTTTGCACTGATATAAAAGCAAGGTTTTTCCCAATGAGACTGTAATATCAGTAGATAAAATATAAAAAGGAAGAAGTGTGCTCAAATGGTATTGCATGTGGTACATAGCAATCTCCTTGGGGAATATTTTCATTACATTACAACACACATAAATTTGATGTGGGAGAAATTATCAGTCTTGATTCTGCATCTACTGAAGTTACCATTACCAAATTAGACAGTTCACGATTGCAAACTTGGACCCAGTCGCTGAAGACTCATTCCAATTTGACAGTGATACTAACCATATTTAGCAGATGTTAAAGTCTAAGCATCTGAGGACCATCTAGATTCGCAAAGAGACAATGTAAAGAAGTGTCATCTCTTGTTTAGGGCTTAAATGCACTTTAATTGTAGATGAGTTTTGGAATATATCCTTAAGTCATAATTAAGGCTATAGTTTATATTTTTTTTTTAAATAAGAATTTATAACTGATGTTTCTCCCAAGCTGCTAGCACCACACTAAATTAAATTTAGAAACACAAATCCTAGCAGAAAGTGAAACTTTGCCAGACACTAACAATAGCAGTGCCAGCCAATACTTAGACATACAAGTGCAGACATCTCAGGACAATCACACGCTCCTAAAGGTTTGCTGAAAAGACAAACTGGTATTTTGACAGTGGGTGATAGCCAACAACCATGTTTAATCAGATTTTAGCCCCCAAATCTTGCAAAATCAGCTGGCTTTGGGGGTGTCTGCTCCAAAATTACAAAAGTGAAACAGTACGTCACAGCTGATCCTCTACAGCTCTAATTCACAACCAAACTTAGGGAGAAAACATCCCAGAATGGGAATGTGAATCCAAGCCTCAAGCTTATTTTCACAGCTTAGATACAAGGGGTTGAACTGTAACATTCTCTATCCGTTCCCTTTTTTTTTTTTGTAAAATGCCTTTGCTTGTTTATTAAAATGCTCACTGCTGTGATCCTGTTTTTTACCCAGGGAGCTGAGTAGATTTAAAGATGACATATAGCTGTATAAATCTCATGTTTACTATGCTTTCTGCAAAGAACTGCCTTGCTGACCAAAAATAACTTTTATAAGCAAAGTAGTAGTAGTGAAAAGGCAGCATGAGGGAGACCACAGGGTTTATGCAGCCTGCAGTGTGGTGAATTTACAGGCCAAGTTGAGTCTTTTCCTGGGAAATGCAGCTCAATACTGGAGTACAGTATGCCAGCCATCAACTCCCGTTGCCACATTCCTTGCACTATGTTCTTACTCATACATAATTCCAGTTGCTTAAATTAACTTATTCTTAATCAAAAAGATTTAGACCATTACAACCCAGAAGATCCATAATGAGATTTTTTTCCAGTCAAAACTCAACAAGACTTTACACAGTGGTAGCATAGACCTGTAGGAGTGGAAGTCTTTAACAGTTCGGACCCTTTTTTTAAAGGCATTCATAGCCTTATTTATTCCACAGAGATGTAAATCATTCATATTCATTTAAATGTATTACACATCATACAGATGAGACAACAGCTCTCAGCTGCAAAGTCTCCCCCCAACACTCACACTAGTCCTTTCTTGATTCACTCACCTACAACCAGTTAGTACCCATGTCTTCCATCTCCTGTCAGCCTTCTCTTCCCTTCCTTTCCCCCAAGTCACTTCACCAATGCAAACCTCTCAGCAAGCTCACAAATTGGCCTGAATCCATCTATGCCACATCATCTTCACTTATTCCGTAGTTCACTTCCACCTGGTACTGTCTCTGTCCATACACCTTTATCTTCCACTCCACTTCTGCCATTACCACTATCTCTATGCTAGAGATCTTTCATGTCGGAGCCAATTGCTATGGTTACAGGCAATCTGCTGTATGTTTCATCTCCAGGAGTTGCAAATGAAGGAGTTTTAACAGCATTTGAGTAAGCACTGCATCTTCCTTACATGGAGCATGCATCCGCCATTCAAATTCATCTATCTACTAGTTACTGCTCACATCATATATTACACTGATGGAAAATTCAATCTAAATAACCGAGTGCACAAGAGTTCCCATCTTATGAGCAACAACAGCAATAGTATCTTTCAATCTTCTTCATTTTAATGGCACGACCATAGCGCAACTCTGCATGCACAGTGAGATTCTGACTGTGGGACACTTGGTGGAGGAGCAGGTTTAAGTACAAAGATTTCATTTTATTTTAATCTACATGTAGTGCAGTTAAAAATAGATCAGTGAAATATATGTTCCTCTGTCTCTCAAAAATAAAGCTCTACAATAAAAATTATAAAACATGTTCTTACTTTGCATCTTAAGAATATCATTGCTATTCCTATAGTGTTAGTATTATGATGATGAAGTTTATAGCAATTAAATATCAACTAAAAATCTTAAATCCGTGCCATTCCTCTTTTTTCCTGCATACACGTGCAAAATAAGAACAGGAGATAGAGGGGATTTCAATATTGAATATGGATGTTTGTGGAGTTCTGAAAGGCAAATAAAGCCCAGAACACCGATAACAAAGTGCTAAATCAGGCATAAAACATATCTGCCCAGGATGAGGTTTTCAAAACCGTAAGTGACAAACTTCTCAAGAACAGCTGATGATGCAATATTTGTAAAGTTTTGAGTGGAAAAATGACAAAAATAACTCACATGATTGTAGGGAACTCAACCATGAGACTTGCTTACAGGTCTGTCCCAAAACAACTCCCTGCAACTCCTGTAAGCCGCAGGAGGACCAGGATGCTTGTCCCATCACACTCAGCTCAGCACTTCATTGCGTAATTCACCCTGAACTATCCAGCCCTCTAATACCAAATTTAATTGCTCTTGCCAGGCTAAAGTGCCTCCAGCCCCAAAACACCCTAATCCAGAAAGTCACCAAGCCAGGGTGACTAGCATGGCTGGCATTTGCCATACTGGCCAAGACTTTGCATCACCATGCACACATCTGCCCTCAACAATTAACACAGGGAAAGCTCAGACCAGTCTCTTCCATCTCTTCTACCATTTCACAAAATCTGGGCTTCAGGGAGCTGCAATTTCTATCTCTGTATATCAAGAAATGTAAACCAACATAAAGGTTTCTTTCTGCAGTGTAAAGCAAAGCAAGTACTTATGGAAAGCAGTCCCTGTCTCTCCTTAAAGGGCCACCAATGGGTCAGGTTTGACTTTCCACACCACAAGGTCCCTGCAAAAGTCCTCACAGTGCTACAGAAAGAGAGCTTCATCTGAGTCAGGAGCAAGTCTTCAAACTCATCCTTGATGCAACCCACTGCCTCACCTCCCTCCACATCCACATTGCTCCTTCCACTGCCACCTTCCCAGCTGCTACCCAGTATGCTGTGAAACTGGAGAAATCTCCTGGAAAACAATTCTGGTTTATAATCAGAGCACCATGTTTAGATTCAGTAGAATGCAAAAATAAAGTTGAGTAATTCAGGGCCCAAATTTGGCTTTGTCTATTCCATCTTACAAAAGGATGGTGACAGCTGAATGAAATCAATATATCCCTTAGGCAAATGACTTTCCAAGAATAAATCTTTACAAAAATAAGATTGTACACAGCCATTTCAAGGCCCTTGAAAATAACACGGTCCACAAATAATTGTTTGTATATTTTAATAACCTCTCTCCCAATTGATAATGCACCCTCTTAAATCCCTTCCTTAGTTTTATTACTCATCATACACCCTTGTCTTTTCTGAATAATTTTTACCAGGCCATATAAGAGTACCACATTTATAAGGCTATTACACATGCAAAATTCCTGGAGCTGTCAGGCAGAGTCTATCTTGGAAGCAAATCAACCTCGCCAGCAAAAAGTGATTTGCAACACACTCCAGGAGACCTGTGCAGGAAGCGGGTGTGCAAAGTGTGTTGGTGCTACAGCCACATGTCCACCATCTCCTACCTGCCTCTGTCAGGTGTCCTTCAGCCAAAGCCACAGAAGCCTGCACATTCAATTGTACGTTGTCATGAGTTACAGAAGACCATGTCTGGCACAACTTTAACACCAGTCACTATTTATAAAAACTCATACGTAAACCACAGATAAGCTCTGAATATATATTTCTTGCTCAAAGCAAAAAGTATGTAAGAAGGTTTTCAGTACAAAACTAAAATTATGGTTTGGAAATTCTCAGCTAAAATTTAGGCCCAGATTTTTAGCATCAGCTGATTCCTGCATTCTTTCTGGAGTATTTTGCATTGTTTCCTGCTGTGGTCATCATCAGGTCTCGGCTGCCACACCACGAGGAAGCAAGCCATGAGTGGCAGATAACATTGTGGCTTCCTTTATCTACACAATGGCAAACACGATCCAAGCCCTGTGCAATCTCTGGTAGGCTGTCAAAAGAAACATTAACAGAGGGCTCCCTTCTTTCAGGGAAGTAATATATTTCCGCTACTGCAGAAGTCTTTTACTTAGCCACAATTGCATCATATCTGAAATTATTTTATGACCTGGGGCATGTGTAGCAGGCCCATCTGTTCTCTCATATTGGCTCCGAGATGACTGCCACCATTTCATTCAGGGTTCGAAAGCGCCAAAATGAAACAACTTCCATATTTGTTAATGAGATTTACCAGAGAAAGGACATGACTAACAAAAGAGCGAGCAAAAATAATCTGAACATGGGTCTTCCCAAGCCAATATTTTAACTTTTCATACACATTCAAGCATACCCATTACAATTGTCACTAGAAAAACTACTGAAATCCGACTAGCAGTGAAAGGAAAAGTGTCTGAAGGGTAGGACATATCTGGTAAGCTACAGCTAGCTTTTACACTTGTGATTTTTAAGAACAAACCTTTAATTTTGAAATTCACAGTCTCTCCACCATTACAAGCCCCTTCAGGGCAATGATCTATCAAGTTCTGACTGTTTCAAACTGTTTGTGCTAGATTCAGCATCTATCACTCTTCAGACTTGCTGCACATTTAGCCAAGAAACAATAATTTTCAATTAAGAAACCTGGAGAAGACTTGGGGACTTGATTTATGGTGCATGACTAATTATCAAATAGCTAGCCTAATGAAAATTAAGCTGCTGGTTACTACAAAGATTTAACTTCATTTTCTTGAGAAGATGTTGATATGACCCAGAATATAATTTATTGAAGTTTTATTATATATTTTAATACAGGCAAAACAGCAGAAATGATCTAATTATTTTTTAAAACATTTTACACTGTAATGGAACTAGCTCATGTAAACTTAAGATCTGAATTGAAAGCTTTTTATTGCCTGAAGTTAAAGTGTTTCCTTTTGGATGGTGATGAAAGAGATAGGAATATGAAGGAGGACATGACAGAAATTGCTTTTAAGGCTCAGTACATTTACAAGCAAAAGATTCAGTTCACCACAGAGTTGATGCATCAACTAGATTCAATACTTGTAGTAGTTAATACGCAAAATTCTGTTCAGAAATTCTGCGTTAGAATGAAATTTGACAGTCTTTAGAAAATAAGCACAATAATGCTTTGTGATATTTATTTTTAACTCTTTAAGAGCTTGACTCACAGCCTAAGGAAGTCAGTAGGCTTTCTTGTCTCAGGCATTTGCTTCCTGCTTATGAAGGTCTGTTTCAGAGTTTGAAGGGTCTGATTCCGCAGCTGAGCAGTGTGTGCTCACACACAACCCCATCAGATGCTTAATGGGGGAAGGGAGAGTTTAGAAAGAGGCCCTAAGAGAGTAGGTGGAAGCATATTAATTACTGCTTCTTCAGTGAAGTCTTGGATAGAAATTCATAACACTGGACATCTAGTCACACAGTTATTTCATTATTAAGCAGGAAGAATCAGTGAGGCTATAGACATGTAACACCAACAACCCTGCATTAAGTCACTACTATTTTCAACCACACATTCACAGTAACTTCCACTGGTCTCCATGGATCTACACAGACAAAAGAAAATGAAACAATAAATTTTGGCAAGTCACACACTCTTTTTTTTGCAGAAACTAAGCTCAAAGATATTTTCAAGGAACAAATAAATCCAAGGAACCAATCTTAGTTTGATATGTCGCGGTAAACAATTCTCCTTCTGCTCTGAGTCCCTCTACACAGCACTCAGGCTTTGCTTTTTGTACTGAGGGGAAACAGTGAGGAAGGAAATATCAAGGTAAAATGACAAAAGCACTAGCATGGAGCAGCTGGTAGCAAGACTGCTCAGGATTGTCACCAAAGATACCAGTCACTGAAAGGAAGAAAAAAAGGAAAAAAAAAAAAGGGAGGAGGAAAGGGTAACTTGATTTATTCAGGAAATTGCTTGTTTCTTCTGAAGGCCTTTATGGGGACCATCATTATGTTAGGAGGACAGCTGGTAACCAGAAAGGGAGGGGAAATAAATTAATTTCCTATCTAACTCTTTAAAGATTTGGGTCTTGTTCAAGTAGTTGCACAGATACAGACAGCAAATGCGACTAATGTTTTTCCTTCAGTTCCCCAATTTCCATCTATATCCAAAAGAGCCTAAACTAATATAACACATTTCTAGGATTTGCCATACTGAGGGACCACTAAATCTGATAAGCTCCAGTCTAGGTAGCAAAGTTTTTCCTACTCAAATTTCCCTGACAGTTTTAAAAAGACATAGTTAAGAAAACAAGCCTTTTAGCCAGAACAGAGGACTTCCTTGACAAGAGTTTGCACAATACACATCCTTACAGGCGAAGAGCAGCAATGGGAGATCCCATATCAGCTCTTTCTTCCGCACAGTTGTGTGGCTCAACACCAGAAACACAGGAAATTTTCTCATCCCTGGATTCATCTCTGCAGAAGGGCACTCCAGACCTAGAGCCCTGTAGCAATCATTTGCACTGGGGCAGGAGGAAGAACCCCCTCATTTTTGCTCCCAAGGTGTTGTCCAGTGCCCCTCTGAATTGCTTGGACTGGCGCTGGGAGAGCATGTTGCCTTTGCTCTCCTAAAGCCATTGTGCCACACTGCTGTGTGCTGTTAAACAGCTGCCACAATTCATCCCTGGGCTGGCCATACTTCAATAGTGGGTGAAGTGATTCATGCATGTATGGACTGTAAAGTTTGTAAAGCACTTCAGGATCCTTTGACATAAAAGCTGCTACATCACTGTAATTTATTGGTAGAATGGGTTAAGTTTTAACTACAATGCCCTCTGAGGTAATGCAGCTCAGACTATTAGTCTGAAACGGTCCTGAAAAGTTTACACACAGAACTAAATATACACTGTAAAAGCATCCTCCCGTTTGCAGTCTGGGGCCACTGTCTGTCCACAAAAAGACTCTCTCATCCCTGTTTCTTTAGGTTGTACATCATTTAGAAGCTAGATGCAAGCATATGTCCAGGGTGTTCCTTGTATGTCAGCGCAACAGAAGCGGTTGATATACTCAGAAGAATTTTATCTGATTGAATATAAGAGAAAAGGTAGATCTGTACATTCACACATAGTTTAAGCTATGGAAAAAAAAATGCTGAGCACTTCCTTTAAATACTTCCTTTTGTCTCCTGATTTATCATAATAGCCAAATTTTCAAACCCTGCCATACACTGAACATCTATTTCAAATAAGTACGTTCCTCAAGGGGAAGTTACACAGAAACTGTGACTAAGAGAAAAAAAAAAAAAAAAAGTCAGGACTATTTCAAGTCCAGGATGTGACATTTGTAATTCCATGCTGTCTCTGTCCAGCTCAGCATAATCTCAAAAATTTGATGAATGGTAGATAATATCCAGGAAGCAAATTATTGTATATATGTAACATAGGCTTTGTATTTCTGTAAGATGGTGGGAAGAAATTCATTGCAAGAAAAGAAGGAAGATAATCTGTACAGTAAAATTATATGGCCCTCCAATATAGCCTCTCAGTCAAAACTTGTAAAACCCCTGATTAAGAAAACACTTTCCCAGATGTCTGCAGTACTTGCTTAAGCGTTAAGCCCTACCTGGTCTCATTACCTCTGTGGTACTCGTGTTTTCTGGGAGCTATCCTTTGTACTCCCTTTTAAAATCAGCCAAAATTATTGCCTGCTCCTCGCTAGGTGCTGAAGAAGTTTCTTCCCGTGTCCTCCCTCGTTAGAGCAATGCTTAATGATAACTGGGATGAGAGAAGACACTCTGTTCTTCCTTCTGATGAAAATCCCAGAGATAATGCAAGAGAACACACCAACAGAACAAGGTTTGCTTGGGATTTGAATAAATTAGCTGATAGTGGAGGAAAACAGAGCCAATGATCAGTGGCAGCAACTTAAGCCCAAGCAATCCTACCTGAAGCAGCGTGAAGCCATGGGAGCAGCTCACAGAGAACGGCCTGTTCAGACGTCCCGACAGCCCCAGGCCGGACCAGGCAGGCAGCCCAGGACCAGCCACCTCCAAAGGAAAACACGCAGCCCACAGCAAACACTCGGGCAAGCTGCTAAAGCAAATAAGCAGCAAGCCAGCTAAGTACCGGCAGCTGTGCGGGTAAACCAAACTCCAACTACGCATCCGCCACAAGATTCACCTCAAAAAACAAGAACTAGAGCATCTTGTTTATCCTTTAATCCCGGTTGGACCTAGAGGCCAAAGAAGTTAAGAAGCTATGGTTTGGTATGAGCAAACAGGGTGTAACAGCCTAAAGAAAACAAGTTCAGCAACCTTGTTTGCCTTCCCAAAGGGCCTCTTGTGCCACCAGCTATTGGCAGTGACTGCCCTCCCTCTTGGCAGGCACCACCAGCCAGGACAGAGCGGGTTCAAAGTCTACACGTGCTCTCCTTGATAGTGGTTCTTAAGCTCAGACAACACAGGGAAGAAAATGAGGTGAGATTTGTAGTCACTATTGCCTCAGTTCAGGGGGACTTCAGCACCCAGGATGTTGCTCTAACCACCTGCTTTAAAAGTACTTAAAAAACCTGATTCCCCCCTCCCACCCCAAGCAAGGCATAGCTGCTAGAAGGACTAAATGGTTTGAAGTTAGAGTTAACTTTTGAAGTTAAACCTTAGGCCTTGCATAGAAAGAAAAAAATCAGTGAATGTCACCCTTGCAAACACAGAGCCATGTTCAAAGAAGCTACATGAGAAGTGTGGAGGCAAACAGTCTGTTTCATGCCATTTACTACGTTTTAGATCAAAATGCAGGAAGTCTCCCTCTAAATAAAACAGACCAGGTACCAAAGGAGACAATTTTAAATATGACTGTGAAAATATAATGATTTTAACATTTTTTTTCTTTTTAAAATGCTTTTAAAGTTTTGAAAGCAATATTCTCAAATTACTATAGACACTAGCTTTCTTTATATAGGCTTATGTCTTTGTAATAATTATCATTAATTCCATGTACATTTAAACAGCTGCTGTTTCATAGTGTTAACAGTGTGTTTTCCCATTCTTCAGACCACTGCATGCACTGTGGTTTAGGCAAAAAAGGCCATAACAAGCTGACCTAGGACAAAGCCCAAATCTGACACCTAACAAAGCACTGGAGGAGTATCAACAGATTCTGTCAGACAAGGTGTTGTCAGGGTGTTCCTACAGGGGAGCAGCCAAGAAAAGAAATCAATAATTTCAAGAATTTTCATCCTGCTTGTTGCTGTTGCCCGTTAGGAGATAGATCTCAGATAAAAGTGATAGCTTGCCTAAATAACCTTTACAGGAAATATAAAGTCATCCTGGCCTTAAAGCTCTAAACCACATAAGGTAGTAAGGACTTATCTGTTTACTGGCCACATATACCTAAATCCCTGTATATGTGGCTTTTACTTGATATGTGTTTTAAGGTATGAGTTAATTCTGGAAAGCTTCTATTTTCTCTGCACTTAAAGCAAAACTCACTGAAAACAAAAGAAGGAAAAGAAAGTAGAAAAATATCATAATAGTATAAGTATAGAAAGCCGAATCATCCACAGTCTTCTCATATGTGACTGTGATTTTTCAAAGTGCTAAGTTTCTCTATTAAAAAGACATGGAGACCTAGTTTTACAGCATATTTGAAACACAGAAAAATATTACATGCTGGGCAATGAAATTGAATTTTTTTTTTATTTTCTTACTCTTGAAAGAGACCTATCCATTTCATTCAGTTCTGCCATATTTTTAAGTAAAAAAAACAATGGGAATCTACAAAAATATTTTGGTAAAATTCACAAATATCTGCAGGGGTTCTGGAACCAAGAGTGATATTTCTTACAACCTTCCTATGAATAACTCATCTGCTAGCCCTATTCTTATTTAGCCCAAATGAAATAATAAGAAGGCAACGCAGAAAACAGAGCCTCTATTCTCACAATACTCCATGCTTGTTATAAGACCATTAATAAAAGCCAAGCACTTCATGTGTTAAAGATTGAAGTGATAGAGCAGTTGTATGTGCTTGTGGCTAAATATTTACAAAAGACATTCTCTGCATTGAGAAGTTACTGTCCCACCACAAGTAGCTGTATTTTAAAGTATAAAAATTCAGCAAGGGAGATGAGCCATAGGAACTTATACACAGGTACGTAAGTAATCAAAGCAATATAATGATTTTAACCCTGGGATGGCTAGCAGGAGATGGCTAGATATCAGAGGTATGTAACTTGTAGCGTAACTCTCCAAACCCACAAAGATAAACAACATGCCTAACATAATCCATGGTGCTACTGTAAGGAAAAAGAGAAAAAGAAAAAAGAACAATGTTCCTGTCTTATGTATTAGACATAAGACTGTATTAAACATAAACACAGACAGTATTAAACACGCTTTCTAGAAATGCTACTGACAATTTCAGCAGAACAACAGTATAACAGAGACATCTTAGGCCAGTTTCTACACCAAATTTCAGGTCTTCAAAAGACAGATATTACTCTTTTTGCATTCTATCTTGATTACTCAAAATAAAAGCCACCTCTACCAATATTTCTGTCTAAAAAATCTTGGCACCTTGCCAATGTTTTTTCAACTACACTTTCTTAAACACTGACCGTGTTGCATGTTTAGTACTTGTTTTCTCTTTTCTCCATATTTCTAATGAATCAGTCCTCTACCTTACTCTGCCAGTAACTCCACATAATTCAGCTGAGGCATTTCTCAAGGAAAGTCCATGATTAGCATAACTTACAGTAGATGGGATCAAGCTTTAGTGCTATTAGCAAGATAAATCTGCGCAACATGGTATTATGAAAATAACACTGCACCTAGGTTAGGCAGTGATATAAAAAGTCAAAGGTTAAGAGTCCTTAAGTCTGGTTACAGTAATGATATTATAACATTGTCAGGACATTTAGATTGACTTACTGGGTATAAAAAATAAAAGTGATTAACCTTTATCACCTTAGCTCCACCCACTATAAGTACAACATACAGTGTAGAAGAAAAAATAAGGTATTTTCTGCAGATTCTCAAACTTTCCATTTCTAGAAAGACTAATATTAACATTCCATCTTCTGTAAAGACTGCATGCATGCTGTGCTAGGTTTGTTTTTATCATATCCCACCTAAGATTGTAAACCTCCTTGAGAGCAAGTACACTAATTCATTTTCAGCAGGTCAGCTAGGGCCAGACCAAGATTTGGCTTTTGCTTCTGAAAATTTTATGTGAATACAATGCCATACAAATAATGAAAAAAAATAAACACTCACCATTTGCTGGAATGTCCCCAGGGCAACCAAATTTTTGCTCTTATGTGGTTAGTGGTCCATTAACATGCACTGTGGCTATATCATCTTGCTTTCCCATGGTGACATTAGAAGCCAATTAAATGACTAAGACTATATACAAATGCTGGAATAGAGCAAGACTGTACTAAAACACAAAGAACTGCTGGTGGTGGTGGTGTTTTTTTTTTTTTTTTTTTTTTTTTTTTTTTTTTTTTTTTTTTTTTTTGTGTTTTTTTTTTAGTATTGTCTTTCTGTTGCAACTCCCCAGCAACAGTGCCTTCCTAGCTCTCCCAACAGGGCATGCTCTTTCCCTGTCCTTTTATAACTTGTTCTCTGAACCAGCTGATTTGAATCAGGTGCAATTACTGCACCTGCCCCATCTTTAACAAGCCTCCTGAAGGCTTGAAAAAGTTGCACTACTTGGCCATAGGATCAGTTTATATCAAATACTGGTGATAGAAATGTTGAAAGCAGCTCTTTGCTCTAAGCCTCAGAGCCCTGATACCGCTTTCCTCACCCTGCATCACCAAACCAATCTCCTGTATTTCTAGAATGTGTTGGACTCTGACCTGCATTTCTCTACCTTTGTGTCATGTCTTTTTGTTGGTTCACTCATACTTAGCATGTGTCTTCCAAATTCAGCAGTGAAGGCTGATATGAGGCTTCCTTCCTGGCTAAGTCAGTCTGTCAGCAGAATGCCTGGAAGAGGGGTAGTGTGTCTACTGAGACTCTGTCATGCCCATATAGTGGCACAGTAAGCATCTGAACGAGTCTAATGCTTATAACTTTATTTTTTTCCAGTCTTTTGGACAAATTGGGCCAAGCCTCTCTCAACACTTAACATCTACTGGGAACCAAAATCATCTCCAGACACTAAATTTTTGCTTGAAAACACTATTCCATTTACTCTTCTTGTGGTTTTATATAGCATTTCACTATAAAACAGTTAGTAAGGCCTCGGTTTGTTGCTGGACAATCAGCAGGGAAATGAGCACAGTGAAGCAGAGGGAGGCATCTTTTAGGTTGTTCTTCCTGGCATCTCTTCCAGGAAAGTCTTCGTGTGCCATAAATGAAGCTCAAAACTCCCTAAGAGGAGTTTACCTAAGAGAAGCCCTGACGGGATGGTGCTTGCAACGCAGTGGTGCATCTCATTGCCATTTTGGCCAGCATCTGAGGGGCAGAGTTCCGTGCGTCTTGGGAGTGAAGCAAACTAAGCATGCAAATGGGAACCAGATTATGATGACTGCTAATTTATGAAAACTGAGTTATTATAAACAATGCACTTTTCACATAAATCTCACAGAAAATCTGTTCTGTGTTTGAAAAGAGGAGTAATTCATAGTTTCTGGGGTGGCAAGTTTATGGAATTTAAATATGATTTGAATTCATGCAGGTTTTATCATTATAATTTTTACCAGTTATTCAGTTAAAGTCACATTTTCTTGTTTTTACGCTCTTACTGGATGACTGAATTATCATGTATCATAACAATCTTTAATTAGTAAAAGCTGTGTTCAAACACTATTCTACTCTGGCAAAACACTAGCCAGGAGGAAGCGCTTAGTTTGTTTATTAGCTGAGGCCTTCCTATGGGTGGCTGACTCCTCCATACCAGTAGCATGCTATCCACTTTAGGCAAACAAAGGTTTTTTTCTTATATAGCCCTGGAAATACTTAAATACAGTATTGCACTATGAATCTGCTTGAAAGATAAACCTCAGACTCCCAATTTGGATATCCTCGCTTCCATCTGTCTTATCTTGTTAAAGGCCAGTATCTTTCAGGCTCTCCCTTCCATAAAGTGGAAGGTATTTATTATATTTTTCAGAGTTAATCCAGCCCAGAGCTGGTTTAATGGTATCATATTCTGCTAATTACACAGTCTTATCATTCAGTGTTCCTGGCTGTGAATTCTACCCAGCCTCAACATCTCCATTTGATGGACTTACTTGATGTTTTGGCTGCTGGTGCTCAGACCCATCTGTTTGAATGGCATTATGCCCACCCATCAATTGTTTGGACCTTTTCATTGCAATATAGATGTCTATCATTTATGAGTTTATGTTAGTTCTCCAACTTCCCATAGGCTCAACAGCCATGTAATGCTTTATGGAAAGAAAAAAATGCACATATGACACACAAAAAAGAAACCTGGTGTCATTAGCAATGAAGATAATTCATTCAGGAGAGAGAGAAATGTACATTACTCATTGTGAACCAGCTATCAGCTAAATGTGGCCCGTTTTCTTTATTTTTTTTCCCCAGACTACTCCCCAAGCCTACAGCTTTCAAAGTTCAACCTGTAGGTATCTGTGGGTTTTCCACACTATATTTATTTAAATTCATATTTTTCTGTTTTTGTAGACAGAGTGAATGAATTTAGAAATAAATAAATAAATAATGCCTAATAAAGAATAATTAGTTACAAGAAAACATTTCCAAGCAAATATGCCCTTCATGTGAAAATTTGGCTTTTCATCGAAAGAATATTTGTCCCAGAAAGCTAGTTTCTGCAAAAAACTCCTGATGAAGTATTCACAGAAAAAAAGAGGAATGAATATGGTCAAGCTACAGAGTCTCCTAAGACTTTAATACATGATATTGTATTAGGCATTAACTAAATACAAATCTTAAAACAAAATGGTGATATGGAATAAATAACACCTAATAAAAGAAAAGCAACCAGCCAGGAGATAATAATATTGAGATTATTTTAGATGCCATCACACTATTTTCAATGATGACATCATTCAAAAGCCTTTAAATAGATATTTTTCTCCTGTTTTTTCTTACCTGTCAAAATACCAGCACCAGGCAAGGAATTTCAGACAAACAGTGTCTCGGTTGTATCTCAAATACAACAAAGTCATTTCAAACATATTTTAAGACAGATTTCCCTGTCAGAAGTTTTTTGGGGAAATGGCAATGAACAGATAAGGGAAGGCTCTATATAAAAATCACAAAATGTGACAAGAAAAAAAGACTGCTGAAAAGCATTTCATGTTCCTTCCAGTTTTGCCAGCAGTGGTGGGTTAACATTTAGTTTGTTTAGTTTTCAGAGAGATTTTGGAGAAATCCAGCCTAACAACTCCCATGTCAACAGACAGGCCTTTAAATAACCGTGCTTCTCTTCTCTTCCACATGAAGCACAGGTAACATATTGCAATTACTCAGTGCTTCAAGGGAAGTTTTCTATTAAACATCCCACTCTATAAGCTAAAGAAATGGGACAAAACTCCATCACAAGAACCCAAGTTACCATGTCACCCTAGAGATGCAAGGTGCATCTAGTTCATCCTATAATGTCTGTCCTCTCACGACAAAGTTACACGAGACCAAATAGATGTGCTGGGGGTGCTTGTGACTGCAGCTTGCCAAATACTGTCAGCTGCTATCACATGTGTGTGTGTTTTGTGAGTAACGAGCAGGCACAGGGAGGGTGTAGGCTATTGTCGGCTGTTCCTCCCTAGGAGCTATGTCAACATGCACTGGAGCTCTTTCATGAGTGCTTATGGAGTGATTTTTAGGCTGTGGAACTTGGGAATTCTCTGGCCAAGGGTCTATTTTGTGGACTGCAGCCAGGGAATTATCACCCAACCCCAGTCAGAATGTTGGTTTTGAGTTGCCACAGAATTCCAGAAATGCTGTTTTTGGGGAACAGCCTGTCTACAAGTGATGACACTGTCTCTTCTGGAAAGTCCCTTCTGCGCGGAGATACTACTGAAGAAGGAACACTAATTTCTTGCTTATACTCAATCAGACTTGTTGACATTTAGATGGAGAGAAAAAACAAGGCAGCCCTGAATACATTAATGGTGTAGAAAAGAAAGATATAGATTACATGGACCCTCTATAGGGTCTTGCATGAAATTCTTGTCATTTGATTAATATCTCAAATCAAAAGTCTTACCACATTGCAATCTGGGAATCAAGCCAGTTTAGAAACTAAAACATACATTTTCAGAATAATTGTGTTCATAATGACAGGACCACATGGTCACAGCTTAAATTAAATAAAATCTTTCTGTTATTAAAATAAAGGACACTGGGCAGCACCTTTATAAAACAAATGACATCAGTTTTCAGAAAGAAACAGCACTACTTCATGAACCTAATTATGAACTACTGTATAGCACTGAAACCAGGATACAGTCAGAGTCTTTTGTGATTTTTGACCAGGTAGAGCAGAGCAAAGAGTGACTTATATCCATTTTTCACTTTTGTAAACCCTTCATAACCTTTGATTCACCATAGTGTCTTGAACTGGTCCACGCTGGACTGTTCTACAGGAAAAAATGGCTCGTCCACTTACCAGCACAATTTCTATAGCATGATGCTCATCAGCACTAGTGGCTCATCTGCCTACCTGGTTCTAGGCAGGGCTTCCTATGCGTTCCTTCTGATGCTGCTCAAAGCTCAATCTGATCTGTACAGTCAGAGGCACTCATATTTTAGAAAACATTTATTTATATAACAAGTCTCCCACACTTCCAAGCAGATGACAATCTGATTTAAGCACTGTCCTAAGAAAAGAGAAGCAGATGAGTTGCAAATCTGTGCTTGCTCTCTGTCTGCACACACGCTTCAACAACAGGCACCTAATCATCAACATCATTTCCTGGCAGCCTAGGACTCCTGTCACGTGCCAAGGTTTGTGCTAGGAGCTGTTCAAACAGACAAAAAGATGGTCCTTTCTCCAAGGCACTTACATTACTTATAATCACAGTAAACCAATAACTTCTTTCATATTTCCATAGTGGTAGGGCTTTTTTTTTTTTTTTTTTTTTTTTTAC
>JAVCKT010007800.1:0-10504 GCA_032273925.1 Rhynchotus rufescens
TAAAGCACAGTGTCTAATACTGATTTATCTACCTTTATCTGTGGAAACAGGATTATCTTTTGAATTTCAGTTGTCACTAGGTAAGAATTATGATCTGATAAGAGTAAACTAAGATTGTAAACACAGTTTCTATCTTGCCCTTGAAATCAGTCTTTCATATTTTATAAAATTTAGTGACACTGACTTGATGCTGCATTCTACATGCATTCTACAGCCGGACATGGTTTACATTAATGAAATAAACTGTGCATTTGCTGATTATATAGCTTGTATATAGCAAGCCAGCTTTTCCTGGTTATCCAAATATCTTGTAAGAGCAGACTCTACCTTGACTTTGGCTGCAGGAGGAAGAGGAGCAGAGAGGGAGCACAAAGCTGCAGTGCGCTGCATTTCAGGGCAGAGGTATTCCTCTGTGTGAGTGAACACCATCACTGCTCAAAACACCAGCACCAGAGAAACTGTGCCCAGCTCAGTAATGACTGTGCCAAGATTAGTAAACTTTCAGTAAAAGGCAGTATTCATAAAGAATTATGCTCACAAGGATGACAAAGAAAGAAATAGTTTTGGCATTTTTATATTCTCTACTTAGTAATCGGAGCACTGAGTAGGTGAGAAAAACTTACATTTTGCTTGTTTGTAAATCTTTAAAGTAGCAATATAGCTACAAAAGTCTTAATATCATACTAGTTAGGCCATATTCTTGGCAAAGGGAAGTTATGGATTCAAACTCTGCTTTGAATTAAAAGCTCTCTAATTATTGTACTGCAATGGGTGTAAAAGGAGTGACCACCTGAAGTGATTCTGAGGTCCTCTTGTGAATCTGTATCCCAGTTTTTAAGTGATTCTTTTTCAGCACTTTTTTCAAATGTGTTTATCTTTCATTGCACACATTTTCAGCAGTAAAGCAAATATAAGAAATTCACATGATTGTTCCAGAGCACTGGAATTTCTAGGAGAGAGAGGGATTTCTATAACCATAAAATATTCTACCATTTCAGAGAGACTACTGGGATATGTCCCACAAGACTTTCCAAAATGTAGCATACTACTTTGGCCAGCAATCTCAAGTTTTGGAAATGTAGTAAATGTTTTCTATAGGGATGTAACTGCATTGTTTTCTATAGGAGTGGAACTGCATCTGACTTGGAAAAGTATGACCCCTCATCCTGAAGAGTTTTTACACCTTTATCTTGATATAATTAGGTCATATGAGCTTCACGTCACGAGAGGACGTGAAACAAGTCCTTGAGGAGTAGGACTGGTGTTATTGACATCTGTTAAAGTTAAAACTTCAGAATCATTTAAACTCAGGCATAAGTCATCTGTTCTTTGCCTGGAGATACAATCTGATCCTGAAAGAAGTTTCAAAAGTTCAAGAAGAAATGTAGCTTTATTTTTCCATAACATATGTTGCAGTGCTATCTAACTGTTGGCCCAAGTTGTCGATAGGCTAGGTATTCATTCCTAAGAGTTGTAAATTTACGAACTGCCATAATTTTTGGAGCCAGGCTCTACCAAGCTAACTCTTCAGACCAGAAAAATATCCCCGTGGAGTTCTCCTTTTACAGAAAAAAATATAGCTATGTCCTACAATGGGAATTAAAAGAAATTTACTCCTGTATTTCACATGTGTACCTCATGTTATTCCTCTAGTAATTAGTCAACTAAATTAGAATAATGCAGCTGTGTGGTTTAAATTATTCATACATACATACAAACATACACACAATAAAACACGTTCTATTCATGGTTTATTTTTTCAAAACAACTTTATCTTTTAAGAATCTTTCTTAAGATTTAAAGATTTAAGGATCTTTAAGAGCAATCTTTAACAGTCATGCTATACAGCTTATAATTACCTTAAAACAATAGCCTGTTATCCCTGCTAGCATTCTAGTTCCTTTGAAACCTCCCAAACTCAGATTCTTCTAATTTAAATTACTAAATTTTTACTTCTCTATTACAGTCTTATTATACACTTTGCTTTCACTTGAACAACTGGAAAATGACAACAAAAGAATTATATAATACCATAACTGGACTTTAAAATTTAACTGTAGATGAAAAGCCTTCCCAGGCCAGAACACTACTCACATATTAAGTGTATAGATTGCATTTGGCAGGCTACACAAATTTTCTATCTACCCCAAAAATAAGGTAGTTAAGCATGATCCAGACAGGTAAATAGGAAGAGGGTTATTGTAGAAGGGAGTATATTGCTGTTTTATTCTTTATTTTCTTGATAGGTCACCATATCTGGAGTGCTTGCAAACACATCCAGTCTAGAGTTGAGAATTCTCTTCTTACTGTGTATTTCTACCAGTTAAGGAGGCCCCTGAAAATATATCGTTGTGTGCTGATCAGCAGACTCTTACCAAGGCAGCAAATCCTTAAAATCAACAAAAGTGTGAGCTGGTAGCTCCCGTAATTGCTAGCAGTGAGTCATGTAGCAAAGAAATGGTGAAATACGGCCTGTTTTATTATTATTATGAGGGGCTATTGCTAGACTTAACTGAAGAATATAGGGCTCATGGGAAGCCTCATAAACACTGACATAATCAAGTATTGGTTTTAATACAAATTCATAAATTTTTATAGATGTTGAGTTGTCAGGCAGATAATATATGACCAAACTCTGGAAAAAAAAAGCATTCCAGAAGGACAGGAAATATAATACGATACAGTGCCATGCCACAGAGGCCCAAAACTTTGTGGGGACACTGCTGTGAGCAAGGAGGTGCAAAAAATATGCTGAGCAGGGCCTCTAAAAGGCTGGTTTATCACCTGAAAACCAAATTCTAGAAAGCTGCTCTCAAAGTGCTAACAAAAGCCAACAGAGAAACATGATTAGCAAGCACACCGCACACGGGTGTATTTTTCAGAGAAATTTTTCTTTCATTAGAGGTTCTTTGCTGTATAAAGAAATAGGAATAGGGGCAGAATAGGGATGGATTGGAAGCTTTGCAAAAGGGAGAGATGGGGCCTTGCTCCTCTGAGGCAGAAGGATGAACTTGGTCCAAAGAAGCAGTGACATCTGTGCAGCTCCTGGTCACCTCTCTGCTACCCCAGGGAAGTCCCACCTGCTTTGCATGAAGCAGCCCCTGCAGATTAGTTACAGGTTGTAGATGGGGAGTGTCTTACCATTTGTGAATTACTATATTCTGAAATAATATAATCTCTTAATGCAAAATAAAAAAAAACCAGACAAACAGCAAAAAGAATGGCCCACGAAATAAAAAGATGTAGGCACAGCCATGTAAGAAGAGAGAAATCCTAGCCTCGTCCAGATCAACAGCAAAATTTCCACTCTTTTCAGTGGGCCAACATTTATCCCTAAATATTCATAACCTATTCTGCTTTTTAATTGATTTTCAGATAATTAGGTTGGCAAACTGTACAGTTCTTCATGCCGTATGCATAACCTCGGGATTTAATTTCATGTGATTAGGTTTGAAGCCTTTTTAATATGAGTGCCATATCAATTTCAGTCTTAAAAATTACTTCACTCTATGACAATGTTATGTTTTAATCAACATTATGAAGAAATTTGCCATGTTGATATGTCCATACACAAAACATTTAATCCACGATGGCTCTGTGCATCCCCCACGCTGCGCTCAGCTGGTACTCGGTGACACTAACGGATTATATCCCAGCACAGCGCCCATCAGTCCTGCAAGTCATTGGGGTCTGCACCAATCACCATGCTCCATCAAGCCAAAAAGGCACAATAGGCAATTTAGAGAAAAAGATCACCCATTATTAGGCTTTTTGACTCAAAACAGCATTAAGGAGAAAAATTGAATGAAGCTAAGCCATTCCTTCTGAAGTATGTCATGTGCCATGGTGCTGTCTTCAGTAAAAAATTGTCCTTCATCTAGAACTGGGAATCGGTAGTGGCCCTTGGTAAAACTGAGCAGAAGCAAATAATTCAAACATAATTCTGTGTTCTTTTAAAAAGGGAGTTCGTTTGATGTATTTCTTTACTCTGGGCAGTGCTTTACTCATTTTTACTTAAACTTTCTCTGAAACAGCCTTAAATTTTCTACTCTTAAGGAAAGACAACTTATAATTTATGCTTGTTAAATATATTACAGTACATTATAGCTAACATTAGCCCTTTGTTTTCCCTCAGAACATTACAGCAAGCCATATTATGAATCAATAAAATCTGCTGCCTTTTCCCCCTGCTCGACTGTCTGCATTTGGGACCTGGGGCAGAGCCAAAAAAAATCAACACATACCCATGAAGGTCATAAAGAAAAGTTTGACATATTCTCCTCCCACTCATTTTAGCATGGTTAGTCTGACTAGATGCATAATTTACTTTTCAGATAATGCGCTACTTGACTACTATTGCTCACCTTGCAGAAGATTTGGGGGAAAAATTACCTACCTTTTTACCGATACCTACATTGTGTAAATACCTGTTGTGTTGTTAGAAAATACTCCATGCATAAGGTCAATTTTCCTCTCCTTACTTTGCTATAGAGTAAGAAGTTAAGTGTTGTAAAGCTCATTCTGCAAGGAAAACAGAAAAGAAAAAAAGAGAAAGAGAAAGAGAAAGAGAAAGAGAAAGAGAAAGAGAAAGAGAAAGAGAAAGAAAAAAAGTCAATGAAAACTTTCAGCTCTTCAAGCATTTCTCATTGAAAGTTCCTAAGAATAGCATCATTTAGTTTAGGATTAAAGGAAAACTGCTCACACAAAACATATATTCCATACCTAAGCTGCAGTATTTATGAAATACTGCAAACCATAGTTCAGAGCAGATGTGCTCATTTTTATGGGGCACATCTTCACAAAAGGCTGTACTCTTGTAAGGGGGACTGTCAGCATGAGCAGAATATTCACTTCTGAGTTTCATTTTCTAGACTCTTCATGCCACAACTTTAACCTCAGGCATTAACCACCTTTTCTCATGCTGAAGATGGTAACCACCCTCTTATTTTCCACAGAAGCTGTTTGAAGGCTTAGCCAAGGATAAAGCACAGTCAGGAAAGCTGGATCTAGGACTGGTCCTAGCTGGTCTAGGACCAATTCCTGCATTCCAACAGTTTACAGGAAAATACTAGAGTTTCAATGATTGGCCTAAGTAACTAATTTAACATCTCTGCCGCTAAAGTCAGAGTCCCACCATTGGATTCAACAGAGTTGGATTCAGTCCATACACCCTAATGCTTATGTGCATCTCTAATCAGATAAAATTACTGAAACATGAGCTTGAATGGTACTCTGAAAATTGAGACACTATAGCACATCTCCAAATGTGCAATAGTTTGCATCATGGCAAACTATAAGCAATTGTAGGAAGAATGTCAGAAAAACATGATAACAGCTCAACTTACAATTCACAGTTATACAATCTCAATATTGTAGGTATTTTCTTTTTGGAAAATAAAGCAGAATTATTTTAAGTGTCATAAATTATCAGATCCGTAAACTTCAAAAATCTTGTCCCAGCAACATCCTAAGAAGCTACTGTACTTTTAATATCTGCTTTATAAATCTAATTCTGCAGCACAGCTACTACACAGCTGCTCACATTGCGCAGAAATAACAAATGACCTTATTAAGTCCAGTTCCTCTGTCACGGTGCCAGCACTCGCTCTTTTTCCTGTGGGTCCAGACCAACCTCGTCACGGCGATGTTCTTCCCATTGACTTTAACAGCATTGGAACAGCTCCATCTTAGCAGTAATAGTACAAGCAGAAGCAAACCTTACATTTGTAAAAAGTTCCATTAAAATTTTCCTAAAAAAAAAAAAAAAAAAAGAATGTGACAATGTAAAAAAGCTCTGAAATGCTAAACATAGGCCTTACAAAAATTTAATTGCTTTTATTTTGTACTTTTTTGGATATAGTTACCGAAATTGCCCAGTTAGAGATAAATGAACAGTTTGTTTTAGCTCTATCCCGATTGCCATTCTGTCGAAATAACTCTAAATGCAGGTGTTCCTCTGGTGCTTTGGGGACTGCCCTCAGTCCCTCGGCAGACGAGCTCCTACGGACACTCCAGGCCTCACACATGTGAAAAAGAAGTTCTTGACTGGGCGATTTGTTGCTGCTCACTTTCACAATTCCAAAGGTGCTTTCAAAACCGTGCAATTCTTCCCATTGCATTTTGTAAGACTTGTATGCAAAAAAGTTCAGGCACAAATGAGCCTTTCTTCTGTCAAGTGAGCAGGCCCCAGCTGGCCATGGAACTGATGGAGGCGCCGAGCTCATGGCAGGAGAGGCAGAGGCGACAGCTCTGAAACCACAAACACAGCCCTGGTGTCAGCGCTGGAGCTCTGCAAGACGGACAGCCTCTTCCAGAAAAGCTCTTCATTTTTAAAATCTGCAGAAACAATACCACCGCTGGAGCAGAAAATGCACATTTCTTTCTTCAACAGAACAGAGTATAAAGCAAAGCACTGGGTTTTAGCAGTGCCTGCATAACTATCCTGGGTGTATATAACTGTGGCAATGATGCCTTGCTGACCTCTTGCACAAGAGTGCATTTTGCTCGTTGTTTCGGAGCCAGCAACACACGATTCATTTCACACATGATTATGTTTCTGCATTTCTCGATCAGTGCTTAGAAAGTTTAACTCCCTTAAGGATATTGCTGTTCTGAAAAAAGGCATCTGGTAACAGGTCAATTACGGGGACTAATCAGCCCAGGATTCTTCTGTTCTGAGAACACCTGCAGATACCAAAAATATGGGACAGTTGCCTTTTTTTTTAATAAAGTAGAGTTGAAATGATTATGGGAGATAAGTTTCTGATTACACCCAGCTCTTAATCAAAGATAAAAACAGTTTATCTGACCATTGACCAAAAAGCACAATATAGAAGTGGATATTGAGTACTGAACAATTTTTCTATCAATCCTGCATCTTTTCTATAAATAAATCATATTTTCTCCATTAATTACTTAATGCAATTTTTTGGATAAATCTCTGCATATACTTGCTGTTCTAAATTTCCTGCACTTGGCAAAGAAAAAGGTTTTTGTCAATCTGTAAAGTTTGATAGCAGCTGATTTCTAGCAATGGAACTATTGAGCACGGAAATTACCCACTATATGATCCTGGACACCTTCAAGTACATTTGAGTATTGCCTTTTGCAATGTGGAAGAATTGCAACCTTAAACCTTATTAAATTTTCTTTAAATAAATTTCTAGTGTCAAAAGGTCTTATGTTGGGTAACAAAGAATTCATACCGAACAAAAGATGTTTTCCAGAAGAATGAAAAGCATTCAGACAGGATGAGAAGCGCTTAGGCAGGATGAGAAGTAGAACAATTTTTTATTACACTTCTTATCAAATAATTCAGTGCAAATCAATGAAAGAACTCTTGAAAAGCATGTGTAACTTCCACTCCATCATAAACAAATGATGTTTCAGGGACAATATTTCTTAGTGCAGGATATCACTGTGATACTAAATAAACTGTGTATTTCACTACTCATGAATGTAGGATGCTTTGGGCCAAGTCTTCATTCTCCCTCAAAAGTACTATTAAGATTAATTTTTAACCTGATTTCTCCGTTTCCCCTGAAGTCATTCACATTCTATAAGAATTGGTTATGGACTTGATTTAAAAGCAGTTGCTTACAGGAGTACATTAAATGTGGAACATCAGAACATTAGGTTTGCTTAAATTGTCAGCATCCAAAAAAAAAAAAGAAAAGGCCCAGAAGATAAGTAATGTGTCCCGTAGGACACAGCAGGATGTATAATACTATTTATTTTGCAGGTCTTTTCTTGAGGATTCCATGCAAGTACGACTCAGGCCTCACTTGTACCTTTCCACTCCTTTTGCATGGCGGCAGATCCTTGGAGAAGAGGAATGGTAATAGGGATATGTTTGCCAAGTCCTGGTGTGCCAGACACCAGGCAACCCCTCAGTCACCACAGGACTGCTCAGAGCAGTTGTGACCCTGTCACAAGCTCTCCTATTCTGACACAGAGAAGGGAGCAATCTTTCATTTCCCAATTTTTTTTGAGCATATTATTTTTGAGCGACAATTATTTTTGAACATACGAGCCAGCCTTCTATAAACATTAACTCTTAAAAATCCACCATTAGCCTTCAGCAAACTCCTAGTATGGAGAGCTCGTTATAACCTTTGTGCTATTCTTTTAACAAGACTGTGGCCACACACCCTGTACAAAACACTGTGGTGCTATTTTTATAAGCTCTTTCCTTTTCGCAGCCAAAGATGTTGGCCTTGGTTTGCACAGATAGTTGCATAGGGCAGAGTAGAAGAAAACCCCTGCCAAGAATCCGCCTGTTTTAGCTCCAAATTTATTTTCGTGCCTTGTAAAGCTAAGGATCATCTGAAGACCATCTCTGCACTCTCAGGAGAGAGAAAAGTGCCTGGTGGCTTGTAAATGTGGCCTAGTAAAATAGATGTTTTTTTTCACTCTGTAAACATGTGCACGTCATGCTCGTTTTGCAGACATACGGCTGCATGCTCTGTATTTTCCTGGTCTCTGCTGCTGTGTTAGAGATTTAAGCAAGTCTAAGCAGACGGAGATTTTTGTGCATCTGCTTGAAGCCACACAATGCAATTTCTAATACATCTAACAAAATGGTACAGGCCATGCTGGTTGCAGCAGTGGGAGAATGGGAAAATATGATTTCAAGTCCATCCTGATAATATGGATAAAGCTCTAAAATAGTAAACACAAGAGCTACTTAGTAAAGTGTAACTGGCTGTAACTTCAGCTTCATGTCAAATCACTGAGGCCAGAAAATAAAGATCATTTTGTTCCCAGTGCTCCTTTGTGTCAAAACGTCATTAAAGATAGATTGCCTATTTAAAAAGACATGAGAACTCTAAAAATTGATCAAAAGGAAAATTTCTCCGCAGTGTGATACTTACGGTTTGCATCAGAGTTATTTCTACCTCCTAATGGAGGCAGAGGCTAATTGGATAAGCACTGGGACAGAGATGTCCTTGCCAGTTGATTCCAAATGGGCTTCTTCAGAGCCCTGATATTTACTAGAAAAAAAATCCTTGCTCTCCATGTCTTTTTACATGTACAGCCTACATGCTGCCAGCAAAACCATGACTCAGGATTGCTTTTTTGGGGTGAAATGCTGTATGTGGTCTGCGGCCAATTTGGTTGGCCAGCTGAAGTAGGGAGAAGCTTCGTGTACTGCAGATCTGAGCTCTCTCCAGGGTAATACCACACAGACAGAATGAGAAGCCTCAGCACCTTTAATCCTCACCAACCATATATAACCTTCCAAAGTTGTTCTCTGTTTCTTCTATATGTACAAAGTCCACATACTCTGCAGCTCCTTTTTGTTATGCAGCAAGTAGGACACAGGGATAACCTCAAACAGGATTAGACCTTGCCTTATCTTGGTGGGACAACTGCACCACGTCTACATATGAATCTTTACTATGTTCATGCTCTCCTGTCCATTCACAGCATGGTGCTTTGCCAGGTACTTCAGAGATTCTGCAGGGCAAAGTCAGAAAAGGCTCCTATTCATCTCTGCTCCTGCACACCTTTTTTCCTCTCACTGACCTGCCAAATGGAGATCTGGAAAGAGAATTGTTATTTTCATGCAGTGCAAAATGAAGCACATACAGGAAACAATTTCTGGGGAAACAGTAATAAGCAAAAACTATCTGAAAGAATGCACTGGACCCCCTCCTGTTTTAAGTTTTTCCAGATGTTGGCCAGGTGTCTTTATCCATACTTCACTGAGTGGGTTACAACTGGCTCCTGCAAACCAAACACCAAATCACTCACAGATATCCTTTCTGTCACTGCAGCACTTCAACATCTACCTGGAAATTGCAGGCAGCAATGGACCGAATACTGCTTAGTTCAAGTCAACACAGCTTCTCATCCCTGTATCTTTCACTATTTTGACCTTTATTTTTAAGAATAACCCCATGAAAACTGTGAAAATATTTCCAAATACGTGTTTTCATCTGTCCTTCCCTCCTCTCCCCTAAACCTACTTTTTTGTGTGTTAGAAGATTCATATTGGAAGGAATGGGAGGAAAACATTTCTGCCAACACTTTCAGAAGTGGAATTGGCCTCTCTACTGCTGGCCGTAGCAAGAGGAGAAGCAGGACACTGAAATGCTGTACACAAGTCAAAGTTTTCTTGTTTTTCTGCTGTTATACAGTCATTATTCCCACCTGTGGGGGAAGCAGTAAAGATCCAAAAAGAGAGCTGGGGTTTGGCGGGAGAGTGTTTCAATGTGTAGGTTAGTTTCCTTACTTAAAGATCTTAAACACTCTGTAATAGCATATTATTGTAAAGAAGCATCACATTGTTTCACTCAAGTTCACCCATCACCACCAGGTTGTTGTTTATCTTTCTCCCTTGCCTCAAGTTTGGCTGCTTGTTGCAGTCACTATTCCAGCTGGTTGAGCCTGAGTGTTGCTGAAATCTCCTTAATGCCTGTTTTGATTTCATATCTGTTACACCCCAAAGAGTACTACCCAAATATCAGCTGTTTACACAAACCGTTGCTTCATTTATTGC
>JAVCKT010007806.1:0-16556 GCA_032273925.1 Rhynchotus rufescens
AGCTCACTCAGTCTCTCCTCATACGAGAGATGTTCCATTCCCTTAATCATCTTAGTTGCTCTTCTCTGGACCCTCTCAAGAAGCTCCACACAATGAGCACATGAAGCTCCACAGATGAACACAGTGCTCGTGATTTATGCAGCAGGTTCAGGGTCCAGCAATGGTTTTACCTACTTATGTAAAACCCAGACTGAGCTTGTGATTAAACAGGGCTAGTTGTAGCAGTCGTGGAGCTTAACCTATGTAAATGTGAGGAACTGTAAACTTGTAAAGACTTGAGGGACCCTTCAGGGTTTGAAATGGGCTTTAGAAGGTTAAGGTAAAATTGCAGCTTGGCATGTATCACTGCAGGCTTTTACTCTTTACCTGCAAAGCTTCCTGCCGTGAATGTGCAATGAGGCCTTTGTTAGTAGAAAGGTCTTTGTGCCTTTTAAATTCAAAGTAAATATTTAAAATCTGTTGCTTTGAGCATTTCCTATTTGTTCGTCTGCATTTAGCTACATTGTGCTTCACATCTTTAGTGTACAAGGTTAGAACTGTGTGCAGGAACAGAAGGAACGCTTGACCTTGGTTAACAAGGAATGTGGAAGATGCTGTAGTTTGTGAGCCTGCCTATATCTCTATTAGAGAGGGACTATAAATATAAGTGTGCGTAGCAAACTTTTTCTTTTGTAGTTCGACAGAAGACTGATCTGGTTCCTAACTACCATGGAGACAGAACTTTAAAAGTGTCATTTGCACATCAAATGAAGACCTGACACTACCATAGGAACTCAGGAACTTGAAGGGACATCAGAGAAAAAAAAAATTAAAAAAAAGGGCACTGAGGCCTTGCTGGTATCATGAACAAAAAAAATTCAGAAGAACTTTTTTTTTTTTTTTTCCCCCTTCTAGGCAGCATGGCAGCATGTTTGAATCCCTTCATGTCCCTTTCATTGTGGCTCATTGAATCCTCAAACAGAGCCTGAACAGGGGTTGAGCATTGAGCCCAAGGATTGTGCTCTCTCGATCTGATGTAGAATCTTTGTTCCTGGACAGGGTGGATGGGACAGTTGTTAAGCCAGATGTTTTTGTTTCATGCATGATGTTGGATTTGGGTGATGGGGACGAGGCTGGGGCAGAGTTTCTGACCTGCTTCTTTCTCTCTACCAGCAGTATCACTAGTCTGGTGTAGCAGTGTTCTTTAAGACTGTTCCTGATCTTGGCCAATGCGTTGAGTGAGATGAAGAATAGAGCCAGGAGAAACTGGTGGGACAGATTTATTCCAGGACATCTAAGTATGCTCTTGGGAAGATCCCTGCTTGTTTCAGTGGCAGAAGGGTTGAACGTGGAGCACACAGGTGGCCATAGACAGCATTGAGGTGAAAGGAGATGAGCGCCTTAGTCTGCAAGCATCCTGCCTGCTGTGATGACATGATGGTGATGGATCAAGGACAGCTTGCAAAAACTCTCCATACTATGAATTTTTAAAAATGTTTTTCGCACCTCCTGGTTTATACTGCTGCTCTCTCAAGGGCATCTTCCTCCAATTCTCAAGCTTAGCTACAACTGCTTGTGATTCAGCATGCAGGTTGTCTCTTTCCCTTTTAAGAGCCCCTTGTGCATGAAGAGGCAGAGGGCCACGTCTGAGCGGCATCACTAGGAATGCAGCCATTTCTCCCAATGGTCCCTGTGGTATCAGTGCCAGCTTTTTGCTTCAGTGAACATCTGTGTACTGCTCCATCTCTGCTATTTCACCTTCTTGGCCTGGCTATGGGGAAGGGGAAATCCTCTGGGAGACTGACAGAAGTGAGACTTTTGGCAGTCATGCTCTGGGATTGGCACAGAGGGAAGAGTGCATGTGCTGCAGTTTTGCTATCAGGAGAAATATTGGGATCTGAGGTGTTTTCAAGACTCAAGACACCCAGAAATCCATTTGCTATATGAACCTGCAGTATGGGAGGCTGGATTGGAGGTGGCTCTGGTCTTGGTTTTGGGGAGGGTGTTGTTCCTTGGGACCATATTTCTTTCTTTCTGCACTTCTGGATGCCTGGTTTATTTATTTATTTTTTTTTTTCTTCCCTTATACAAAGGTGGAAAATGCTTGGCTGAGCCTATTTTATGTATTGCTATAATGTGTGTAATGTGCTTTAATTACTAGTGCAACTCCAGGAGAGCTTTGCTGGGAAGCATATGGCTATTTAAATGCAAATTTGACATTTGAGACCTACTGCCAGGCACAAGGGACAGCATCTCTTACAGTGCTGTCACAACAAATAGTGGTCTGCCTCATCTGATGTACCTGTTCATAAAGCTATCCTTGCTCTGTGGCTTCATGGAAGCACTGGGGAGAGACAGGTTGTAGGCATTAACACCCTCTGTAAGGTGAAGCAAGGAGGATACTCACAGCATGAGTGAACCTGCTTTTCTGAAATATGAATCAATGGAAACTTTAATGGTCCTGGAAGAACCTGGAGGTTGCCTTGTCCATCCATCACTCCAGAGCTGGTCTAGTCGTGGCCAGACTATTCCTTGGAGACCTCTATGAACCTGCTGTCAATCTCTCAGCCACAGGGGTCTTTGGTGAAGAGCATTTGGAAACCTTGCTGCTTGCTCCATGTGGTTGTTCTCTGCTTTGTGTACAGCCCTCCCAGGGCCTGTGTCTCCATCCTTCAACAAGAGACCCGGGGTAACTGGACCAGACACTTCAGACTATGCCCTCTATAGACTTAGATCTCATTTTCATTTCTGCTGGTCTCATGGTTTCAGCAGGAGGATGGAGTCATTTAGGCCAGGGACTTTGTGGAGGGATAAGCATGGCAAATCTAAATGCTAAGGCAGGGAGTGAACGTCATTTTCTCTGTTTTTCGAGTAGTGACTGCTAGGCTACAGGTAAGGCATGTGGCTTCTATATTTTTATGCTGCTCTCCTTAACTTGTTCTGCATGTGCATTGGGGAACTGTAGGAAATCCACTGGCAGGTGATGATAATCTGGAGGAACCCAAGAAGCTGGTTCAGTGCTTTAGAGATACCGCTGTTAGGATGTCACCTCTATCTTGGTGCTGCTCGAACCTCACTTCAGCCTCTGCCCTCATCCTCCTCATCCAGCCCCTCTCATCATGTCCTCATCAGGACATGATGGCTGCCCCTTTCCAACTTTGGGCAGAGTAGAGGGATCATGGAGTTGCTGAGTGATCAATCTGAGCTTTAGAGCAACCAGAAGGACAAGGCAATTCCCTGAAAAGAAAACCCACAGTCCACTGGGCAGACAAACCCTTCACTGGTGGAGAAAGGAAGACTGAAATGATGCACGTCCTTCTCCAGCCAGCCCTGGTTTTGGAAGTCCTGAAGCCCATTGCTGGTTATCTCCATTCTTGCAAGGCTGGATCTTCTCTCCAGCTCATTGAAATGAGCGTCAATGTATTTGATATGTAGAGGAGATCCAGTTACCACTGTTGCTTCATACCTCTGCAAAGAGCTTGGTCCTTGAGTAAATAGCCTAGTTATGCACAGCACTCCTTTTCTTCCTCTCCTTGATGCTATCTCTATATTTATTAGGCTGTTAGCATAAGGGACAGCTTTGGAGCTGTTGCTTTAGCTGATTACAATACATGCAGGAATGCTTTTGTTTTTCTCTCATTTTTTGAAAAAAAAAATATACATATATATATATGTATATATTTTTTTTCCTGAGAGGGGAAAAAAAAGCCTAGTCCACTGTATTTTTTTCCCTAAGTAACAGTGTTGCTGTGCTCAACATAATTGTCTGATTCCTCTTTGCAGAGTTAATTTCCCATGAGGGATTAAAGCGCAAACACTGGATTTTGTTTCAAAATGAACTGTGCTTTTTGCTGCCTATCTCTGATCAGTATGGTGGAAACTGAAAGGCAAATTTTCTGAAGGTTTCTTTAATCCTAGTGGAAGTGCTATGGTGTTGAATTCTCTCTCAATTTCTATTTCATACTTATTTTTCAGGTTTTTATATAACCGAATGGGATATTGGAGTGACTGGTCCATTCCAATACTTGTAACAACTGCTGCTGGCTTTACATACATTACAGTGTTGTTGGTGAGTAAAATAAAAATGCCATCTGTAAAAGGTTGCTTTGGTTTGTATATTTTTATAAAGGTGATGAACCCCTCAGTCCATGTAAGATATGGCTAAATTTTCTTTGAGAGGCAATTTCTCCCTTCTCATCTCTCTCTCAAAGCCTTAAGTTGCCTAAAGTGAAAAGCGGAGTCTTTTGAGCTCAGATGATGAAGAATAAAGACAGAGACCCTGATACTGGTGGGCCAGCTGATGTGTGGAGAAGCACAGCTCTTGCAGTTCACAGATATGTCCAAGTTGGGACTGGATCATATCAAGGGATGCAAGTTCAGGCTTACATTGCGTCCCAGGCTGCTGGATGTCCATCAGGTGGTGTCTGCAGGCAGCAAGACCACACCTGGACCTGTGCAGGCGATGCATCCTGCTGTCCCTGGCACTGATGGACCAAACTCTCTGCTTCTTGGTGGTTAGGGCTTCTTCCATCATGTCCCCTGATTTGGAGAGGGTGTTGTCTTCATGACCAAACCCAACCCAACCCAGCCTTGCTTTCTGTCCTAGCCTCTGATTGTCTTTTGGGCTGGTGTCACACTGCTGCACGTGCAAACGCTTCTTGGTTGTGACGTGCCATTGTCTGACTTCCAGCTCTTCTTCTTTCCAGATACTGGCATTATGTCACATAGCTGTGGGACAGCAAATGAACCTACACTGGCTTCACAAGGTAAAGGGCTCTTCTCTGCTTGGAAGTGAGCGAAGTCTCAATAAAACAGAAGAGTTTAAAGAATGGGTGGTCCACAGGGTACTTGTTATTATAGTGTTTTTGGGAAGCACATAACCTTAAGGTAGCTGTAGTGCTTGTGTTCTTACCTCAGAGGATGGAGCCAAATGTACAGTAGTGGCAGTGGAAGCCTTGGGACCAGGGCCTTCATCCGTGATTGGTGGCATACTCTGCTGTCCCTGCAGGGAGAATAGAGATTTGAAAACTGAGAAGCACCATGTCAATAGAGCACTCTGACTTCTGCCTCAGCTCCATGTGATGCTCTGTAATGTCCCTCTCTTGTGTCCCTTTTGCATTGAACCCAGTTCTGGTGGAGGAGCTGAGAAGTTGTGAGGCCCCTCAGGATCTAGTTGGAGTAACTTTGAAGAAAAACATGGGGAAGATGCAGGTTTTCAGTCTGTGAGCTGGGATTTGGATTTGTTGAAACTCAAGGAGGTCCTGATTTGCATGAGTATATTTTGAGCAATTTAGAGAGAATTTCAGTAAGCTGCAGAAGATACAGATTTGGTTTTTTGGAGCACAGAAAGGGAGAGGAATGGTATCTAGGAAGCTTTGTTTGGGGAGATAGAGAGCCCAAAAAAAAAAAAAAAAGCTTGGCAGGGTTCAATTATAACAGACAATCTGCTAATAGGTAATTAAGGTACCAGTCCTGAATCTGTTGATGTACATTACCTCCTGAAATCACTTGTTCTGCGTGTGACAAGGTCTTGCAGGATCAGAGCCTCAACAGATGCATCTTCCCCCAGGGCCAGGGAGAGCACCGTTCTCCCATTCCTTCCTCCGAGTCCCCTCTTTCTGGCAACGTTCCCTCCTCAGGATAAGGGGATGTGATGCAGAGAGGAGGTGGAGACTGTCAGACTGCTGCTGAAAAACAAGTTGTTGATTCTTGGGTCTAACATATGTTTCTTTGCTGGGGAGATGGGGAGAGTTTTTTCAGATGTGCTCCAGGTGGCTGGTGGGTTTGGATGAGTAAGTCGAGAAGATGAATTTGTTGGAGATTGGTTAGTTCTTGCCTGCAGACACTTTTCCTTCCTTCCAAAAAAGTCCCCCTTTCATCACAACTTAGATGTCCTGCTTGGTCTCTCCCTTAGCCTATACCTGCTTCAGCTTTCTAGAGAGGATGAGATAAGAGACTGGAAAAGGTTAATATTCATGTCTCTGTAGCCATGCTGAATTACCTTCAAAAATAGATTAAAATGTGTAGGAAAGGCTTGTATGTGAGAGCAATGCAATTCCTTTCAACTTTCTTCTCTGATCCTGCAAAAAAAGAACTGAGGATCAGAGCAAAGTTGGAGATTCATGGAGGAGGGTAGACAGCAATAAATGAGAACTGATGCTACATGGAAATAATGAAGTAGGAGATGCATTTGTATTTTGACACCTCTGTGCTCCATCAGGACTGGCGCGTCAGTGGGAATTAGGTGTATATTAAAGTAATCCCGTTGACAAGGTCTTCCGTTGCCACTGAATTGGAGTTGAGCTCTGGGTACAAAACGGATGCGGAGTTCATTTGATCCACGTTGTATGCTGGTGTTACGCTCTGGCAGGCAGCCCAGAGGTCTGACCGCAGGACAGGCGGGAGCAGAATGACTATTGCGAGGCTGACTGGCAAAGAGCAATCATCCATATGCATGCAGATCCGGGAGGATGGAGGTTGGGACTTCTAGACAGACAAGAAAATGCAGACCGTGCCTGGAGATGGGCTCCTTTGCAAGCTCCTCTTGGCTTATGGATCCTTTTCAGACTGGGGCAAACTCAACCCTAGCTCCTGTGAGTGTAACCTGCCAGACCATCTCCCTTGCCCACTTTTGCAGGTGGGAAACTGAGACTGAACTACCCTCTATTGGAAAAAATATAGATTTTTGTAAATGCTGGGAATGTGATTTTTTTTCACTGCTGTTTTCTTGTTGCTATGACAGAAGAATCTAAGCTGTTAAGAAAATCTGAAATTAATCTAGAAATATCCTGCACATTCTAGATGAACATTTCTTTATGATATATCACTTGGCCTTTTTTTGTCCCCCCGCTAAGTCTCCCATTAGCATTACCAAACTAGGCAGTGCATAAGATCAAGACACAGAGCAGCAGCACCCTTTGAATCTGACAGACTTCTAGCATGGTAGAAGCTGAGAGACCAGACAGAGGCAGAACACGGTCAACTGCTCTTTGACAGAGATAGGCTAGATTTAACCTGCCAGAATTTTTGAGTTGTATCTATAGCAGCTTATGACTGTCTGAACTTTTTCTCTTCAAAATGGAGGTGGCATTCTCTTTCTTGATCGTTCCACTTAGATTGGTGGGTGCCTCCACATGGAAGGAGCGATGGGCTGGGAGACTGGTAGCTGATGGACCAGGCCTTGTCCTGAGAAATCACCTGTTATTTATTCATCTTTGGCCACTATGTGAAGAGCACAAGAGATCACTCATAAAATGTGCTCTTCTGGGACTGTCTAGCCTTGTATTTTATCTCCAGTGGGAGGAAAGGGGAGGGCTGTGGTGGGAGAGTGCATGAGCCCAATCTCTTTCCTAATGGGTCTGAAGACTTGTTGTGATACCAAATGTGGTGCATATCGCATCCAAAAGCTTTCTCTTTCTCTTTTCTCATTGGTAAAACTGCTGTGCTAACGATACAAACAGTGACAGTAAACACATCTCATATCTGCTGCAGATTGGCCTGATGACGACTCTGATAACTACCGTGGTGACCATGTCATCGATAGCACAGCTTTGGGACGACGAATGGGAGATGGTATTTATTTCACTTCAAGTAAGTTGTGTACAGGATGCTCTTGTGGGATGGGAAAGGGGTGATGTATCAGCATAGCTCCTTGTTGTGGACTTGGTGTCATCTTGCTCAGTTCCATCACTTCCAACACTGAAAATCAAATCTTGGCCATGAGAAAGCACATGGCAACACTCCCGTAAGTTTCTCAAGGTCATGATACCACTCTGCTTCCTGGGCTGTTTTTTTTTAAGCTCACAACAGGACATAGCTGTGGAGCTGGAGGTGGGAAATACAAGAGGCTGGGAGTGACTCAGAGCTGCTGGAACGAGAGAGCAATTCCTTGCTGAAATAACCATGGTCCTGGCTAGCAATGCTTTGGATGTCATGTCCAAGCTTGAAACATCATGCTTTTTCTAGGCCATTGCAAATGTTCTCCTGGGTTTATTTTTACACTGCATATAAATATGTATGTGTATTTAAAAAAAAAAAAAAAAAAAAAAAAAAACATGTGATATAGTCCTGTTTTAAAAAAAAATTATGGCACATTTAAAAGATGTGTGTTAGCCTTAGAAAAGCACTAAAAGCTATTTATTTCTTCATCCAACTGCTCTCTTTTCTCTCCTCTTCAAAAGGTGCACAAAAAATTTTATCTGTGAAAGGTCTGAGTTTGTACTGATGATTACTGCTGATTTTGGGAGGATCCGGCTACACAGGGGGGAAAAAAATAGCATTCTTGCAAGTGACTAATGTTTCTCGGAACTGGTTGATTCTCCTCTGGTTCTGAAGGATTTAGGAAGGCAATTGGAGAACAGGAATGTGACTCATAGGGCCCATCTCAAACTTTATCTTGTGCTACCTGGTGATATGCCAGCATGTTCAGCTGGTAAGAAATTGGACCACAGGAAATTTAAAACTCTGTTGGCAGCAAGGGTCTTACTGGAAATTGCCTGACGTCTCAGGAGGCTTGTTTCAAGAATCTGTCTGGTGGGTGAACTTTCCTCTCAAAAAGGAGGTTTGGGCTTTGGCCATAGTGGTCTCATAGTGGTCTGATTGGTAGTATCAAGATTAGAAAAAAGAGATGGCCAAAAATAGATGCATAAGCCAATATAGGAGAGGACTCATGGTTTATGGAGCCTGCAAAGTAAATGATTTTGGAGGGTGTTGGGTGTTTATAAGTTGCTCTTTCTTGTTCCCATGTTCTTCAGGCCACAGCTCCTTTCCTGCACATAGGAGCTCTTGCGGCGGTCACAGCCCTGTCGTGGTTGATAGCTGGGCAGTTTGCAAGAACGGAGAAAGCCAGTGAGTACCACCTCATTGTCATCATCTTTCTTGCACTATGTGCCACTCATGTCCTTATGTTGTGATCGGAGGCCGCCAAGTCTCCATCCGTAGAGACTTTGGCTCCCTTTGTAGAGATGCCCCTGGAGGGTAGACAGTCCTGAGGCTCCTTTCTTAGGGCTGGGTGGTCTCCACACCTGCTAGCTCGGGGATGTGACTATTTCCCTGGAAAAACTTTGCTGAAGCCAGAGCAGATGCACCTGGCCTGGGGATACATGAAGATCCCACGTGCTGCGTTGCTGTTGGGAGCACGTCAGACCCAGAGGTTGAAAGGTCTATTTTCAATGAAGTGAATAAAAATGTCTAAATTCTTTATCATTCTGTTTTAGAAAATGTAATTACACCATCCCCTACTAATGAACAGTGGTTTCTGTATCTTACAAGAACTTTTTGCTTCCCAAGAGCTCCTTGGTTTCTGAGTTTTCTGCCTTTGGAAGGCCTTTGTGGGCTTTTTTTTTTTTTTTTTTTTTTGTGTGTTTGTGTGTTACAGTACCAGCTAGATGTCTCAGCTCATCTAGAATACCTAATAATTAGGTTCTCCTTAAATGTGTGTTAAGATATGGTCTAAGGTCTAAAGAGATCTGTCAGGTGAAGGACATGCAGTCACCCGATTTTGTGCTGTGGATCTGGACCTGGATCTGGTTTTTGGTCCTGTCCACTGAAATAAGTTGTTCTGTACATTGCTGTGGCTCTACCTCTTTGCCATTGGCTCTCCCAGTCTCGGCCTGGACTTCCTTCTGTTTTTCTTAGATAAGAGTTTACTCATTCCATGCACTCAAAAGTGTTTTTCTTCAGAATGGTCTTAGACTGTTATGGTAGCTCTTAGAAAAAAAAAAATAATTGGTATTTAACCAGCAGTAGAATACAAGCCTTGGGAGTATTTAGCAGCACTTGTGAAAGACTTTGAAGAAGTGGGTGTTAAGCATAGGGAAGCAGTGTCTGAAGAAGACTGTCGATGGAAAGACTGAATATCCAAGGAGCCCGTTAAAAGAAAGAGTTGCTATGGTTTAATTTATAAACATGCCAGTAAAGCTGTACCTGGTTCTTTTTAAATATATGTCTCTGTGTGCAATTAGGCTGCCGTTTGAGGGAGGATCTGCAGGTATGCCTAGAGCAGACTATTATGGGCTTCTTTTGAATTCCTCATGTGTTTTCTTTGAGCTCTATTCTCACTGTCAAGTAGGGCAAAATTTGGTGCTGTCCCACCCAAAGGACTGAAAATCAACAGTGCTTTAGGTTATGTTTCTGGGACTTTAGGTGGGATGCTTTTTGTTTCCTCAAGTGTTTAAAAAATCAAGTGGGAAAAAAAAAATGAAGTGAAAACTTCCCTTAAGACTTGAATATTTCAAAGAGGCTTTGTAAAAATGGAAGATGTTGTTGCCTAAACACAGAGCTGTGCTATTCTGCTGGAGGCGCTGGCTGTGGAGCAGTCTATGGAGCTGGTTGGTGTCTTGTCTTTGCTGCTGTGGTATGGAGAAGTCTGGACTAGCATTTTCACCAGCTCTTTCTGTTTCTTTTGCCTCAGCTGCTCAGATGCTGATGTTCACTGCATACCTCGCAGTTGTAGTTGCACTTTACCTCGTCCCTCTCACCATTTCGTCCCCTTGCATAATGGAGAAGAAGGCTCTGGGACCAAAACCAGCTATTATAGGTCACCGTGGAGCACCCATGGTGAGTAGGACTGTTTTATTAGTACTGTGTTATTTGATTCTTCTACCAGATGTTGGTTTTGGAACTGATGATCTCCATGCTGCTGTCTAGAGAATATTATCCATCCATATTGTCTAGAGAATATTATCCATCTCCAGCAAGTGTCTGTGAACCCTAATAGCTCATTTACTTTAGTGCCATGAGGGAAAGTAGAGACCAAAGAACGAGTCTTGTTGGCTTGGGCAAGCACTAGGCTTGTGTAATGCTGTGATGTCGTCCTAGGATGTATTGACCAAAGTCTGCTCTAGGTTGGGTGCTTCTGCACCTGGATCTGTTGTGTGTTTATCCCTACCTGTACATTGCCTGAAGAACTATGAAGAACTTGTACATTACAGCACATAACCACTGGTCTTGCAGGTGGCTTTAAAGGCAGCTCTCTTGCTGGCATTCAAAGAAGAAAAAAATGTAGGCAGAATGCCAAAACCTATTTGGCAAACTGGAGTCTGCTTGAACTTCTCTCTAAGTCCAAGAGTGAGTATTAGCAGTTTGCTAGGTAAAGTGGATGCTGGCCATGATGCTGAGTGTTTTATTTTAATTTCCTCTCTTTTTCTGTGACTTTTTCTTTAAGAAATTCCTTGAAACTCCAGCTTAATTTAAGCCACTCTTTTAACTATATTGCCTCTGTGGGTGGTGGAGTAAAGTTCTGGGCATGACAAATGCTTTTTCCTGTCCTGCTGAGTTCGTATCAACTTGAATCCCAGAAGCAGCCATGTGAGAACATGGACTCTGTGTCCTTCCTGCCATGCAGGAAATCACTAAAACTTGGTAGGACACTGTCTTCCTGTAAGATTCTTAGACCTGTGTGCCCCCCTGCAGCCTTCTAAAGAAACAAACCAACAAACCGAATCCTTCTGTCCGGATCAAGCTAGACTCGACAAACCGTGAAGTGCCTTAACTTGAATAAGACTCCCAGCAGAGGCCTAGTGTGTTGCTTTGCTTCACATTCTTTCCTGGAGCCAACAGACACATATATATGGAAAGAAACCTGTTGAAAATAAACCCCTTTTGTATGGTAGAGTGCAGAGGGCAATGGTAGAAGATACTTTGTGCTATGTGTGGAGCTGTGTCTCAGGTGACCTTAAACAGTGAAACTGAGATGGGATAAGAGACTAATTGCAATAATCAAAAGAAAGAACCAGAGAGAGGTGGTTAAACCTTCTTCTGTACTTTCCTTCTTGCCCAGCCTGTCACCATCTCAAATGTCATCTTGAGTTTGCAGAGCTGTATCTAACCTTCACTGTAAATTCTCAAACTCTATTACCAGTATCTACTTGGAAAATAATGACTGTAATGCCTTGTCCTAAGGCGTTTCTCCTAATAGGATCTATTTTTCACAAGAAGGCTTACTGCACTTCTACTGTTGAACCCAAACCTATCTAGCTTTAATTTGGAGAAATGGACAAGCAGAGCCGGAGAGGAGAACAAAGCCCAGGTAAAGATTGGGCTGTAGGACCTAGATGCCCTAACATAGGGAATGCCAAGGTTGAAATTCCACAGAGCCTGACACCTTGGGACCCGAGATGATACTAGATTTAGTGCAAGGGGAGGTGATAAAAGCACTGCAGTGGCAATGGTTGCTTCAAATCTCCCCAAGGAAGACAAATGGGATTTGGAAGCTGTGCAAACAACTGCTCAGACTGATTGAGCCTGAGAGCTGGTGCCTGGCCAGGCAGGCGAGACTGTTTCTGTAATACTGCATTTGTTATCAAGTGCCTTTATTCTAGAACAACACAAGTGCGGTTGAGTGCCATTTTGACAAAAACCAGCAAAGGAGAATGGGGTGGCTGAATTGCAATCCTGAAACAAAGACTTTTGGAGGGCTGATGGCAAGGGAGCAACTGCAGATGCCCTGAAGGATACAGGATTCATGCATCAGTGCATGCAGCCCACTTCATGGATAGTGACAAATATTGTTCCTTGTACTCCACAGAACCTGCTTTTCTCCATGCACCACACACTCCTTTTTTTTTCCCCTGTAATATTGGAAAGTGAAGCATGCACAAAACCTGTGTGAATGCAGCCCGCCGCCCTCCTTATTCCATGGAGGGGAAAAGTGAGAAATGGATGTCATATGACGTGTATATTTTGCATTGAAACAGTGGTGGAGGAAAATTCCCTTGCATTTTAAGTAGCATTCCAAGAGAAAACTGGAAAATGTCCTGATATGGACAACTGGAGGAAGCATGGACTTGCTGGAGTGCAGGAGAGCTGCTGTTTGCACACAGGCTGAAGATTTGTCTATAGCTAGAACCTTCAAAGACCTTTTGGCGTCACCCTGTTCCCTTGTGTGTCTTCACTCTCTGTGAGGAACGCCTTCCTGAATGACTGCCCTTAAGTTCCCTTTGCCTAAACTTTTCACGGTGCCTAAATTATCACTTTTCATGGTGACAAATATGTCCTTTTTCTGAGCAGGTGTGTAACTCGTCAATTATAGTTTCTTCCCGCAGGTTCCTTTTAAATTAGCCATCCAGCCTCCACATCCATTTCTGCTCTTCTGGTGTTCCATCAAAAAAGTATCAGAGGTAACTTAGGAGACTAGCACTTAAAACCATGTGATACTCATGAGTTTTGAAGGGGTTCTATCCTGACAGGTGGAGGAATTGTCTGATACCCTGAAACATGAGATGGGGTTGCTGTCATCTTTGCATGTTAACAGGTTAAATTTGACACACTCTTTTAGGACCTGGTGTCTGATGTCTTTGATCTTCAAAGCAATCCTTGTTCTTCTTCTTGCAGCAATCTAGTCGCAATTTGTTTTCCATGACAGCAGAATTGATTTGTTTTTTTTCCCCCTGTTCTGGTGTGTCCCTTATGTCGAGAATAAATGGACAGAAGGGTGTGAAATGGGAGACAGGACCAAATCTGAAATGGAAATGAGAACTTCATCCAGTAGGACACCAACTTCTTTTGCCATCTATATCTTTAAAGTCTCCTCCAGACACTTTTTCTCATGAAGTGTCTGAGCCTTCTTGCAGGCTGTCTTTGGGTTTGGGACCTGAAGAAGCAGTTGCCTTTGATGTTTTATCCTGTTCCTTTTAAGTTGTTGATCCTTGATGTACTTTCCCCATGAGGAAAACTAGGCCAATCACGACCTTTGACTTAAATTCTGTTCAGTAAATTACCCAAAAAGTTAGTAACACCAAAAGTTGCTTTCCTAGGACAATTCCATAAAGCCTAGATACTTGCTCCTTTTTACTGGGACCAAGTAAAATGATATTTGTTCTAAAAGAAATTGAGGCTAAACTCGTGGAAACAAACCAAAGGTGTTGGAGGTAAGAATAGCTCTTATTTTCAGAGCTTGCAGCTACAAATAGCATCAAAATAAACGCTTTTGGCAAGCCACCTAGACAGCTGGTTTTAGACATGTCCTAACAGCACTGAGAACACTCATGCTGAAGCAGCTGTTGGCTTGTTGTTGGAAGCGCTCTGGAGTGCTCGGCTCTCGGATGCCACCAGGTCTCTGAGCTTCTTGTCCACGTGGCTGGCTGCGTCACTCTCTTATGTTGGGAGGAACCTTCTTGAGATTGTTGGGTCATGAATTTTACGCAGCCTTCAAAGGCAAAAATCGACAATTGATGGAAAACAGTCTGACTTGAATGGGGCAGAACCATGTTTCATGACACCAGCTATTGATGACAAAAGAAGCGAAAGTCTTGTTTATGGCTTATTGGAGAGTTGTCATCTAATGACTGAAGAGCTCAGTTTTTATTTTGGCTTTGTTTTCTAGGTGATTTTAAGGACCTTTATTTCATTTAATCTCAGGGGGAGATGAACCAAAAATTCACTGCCATCTAATTAGAATGGCTTTGTTTTTTAGGGGCTCTGAACCTCTTCAGTTTGTCTTATTTGTGCTGTTGACATCAAGCATTTGTTCTGTTGTACATTTTGTCCACCTCCAGCTGAAACATATATAGCCAGTTAACCTGTCTGTTGGTCCAACTGATAGCAACATTTTCAATTATGTTTTCCATCAGACCTGTTCAATGACATGTATTCATCTATATATAGATCTATATAGGGTTAGTAGTCTGTTGTTAAATCAAGCGTTGAGTTTTATGCATGTAACACAAATATGGAGTGTCTCCTGCATCTAGTTTTAAATCTCCAATGTTTTTTTGCTTAAGAGCCTATTCTGTTGCCCAAGAGAATACTTTTTGTCTTTATTCTATACTTTCTCACCTCCTTTCAGTCTAGATGAACTGTTTCCAGAAATGTTGAGTATGAATGCTTTCCAAAACACCTGGAATTTCTGGAGGCTTGCAGATATGGATTAAAAGAAGAGCTTAAAAAAAAAGGAAAATATATTGTTTTGCTCTGATTCTGATCCAGAGCCGTGTGCTTGTCCTTTGTGTGATGATAATGGCTTGTGGCAAGGCTGTTTGCTCTCATGTTGGTGTCCTAGATGTCCTGCTGCTCCAAGGGTCTGCTGCCTCTCCTGTCCTCCACAAGCGCTTACCTAGCTCTAACTAAATGCCTTCAAATTCTTCAGTTTGATGACTTGATGGAGGTTTTCTTGGTCAGCAGAATAAATTACAAATTTAGTTTTACGATGATGCTAATGATTCCAAAAGGACCGGAAAATATCCTTAAAGCTTGTCAATAAAACAAAAGCTTGGCAATAAAACGAAGATCAAGTCCTTCAGTGTAGCTTGGTGCATAATGCCAGAGGTGATCTGTGATTTTTTGTCTATGCAAACTTCTTCATTATCCTCCCTACACATGCAAATGATGCAGCGATTTTTTTTCTTTTTTTTTAAACTCTTGTCAAGCTGGCTAATTAGGGGAAAAAAATACAGTGTGGTGACAGTAGCAAAGCTCTGCCATTTTACATATCACACTCTGGCAATGTTTGTTAAGGAAGGTCCAAAGATCTTGACCTCAGTGATCTGGTTTAAAGCATTTGCAGTTGACTTCCAAGCACAGAAATCGTTTGAATGCATTAAATGAGTAATTTCAAAGATGTTATTTTCTGCCTTCTTGATCTAGTGGGAAGTAGTGAATAACAGGCAGATTCTTGCAAGGGATGACTCTGTCAAGCCACACACAGAAAGAAGGAACAACTTCTAGAAACCCCGCACACGGCCTGTCTGTGGTTTTCAGTACATGTTGTCATGGTTTATATGAGGAGGGTTTTGGAGTGAAATCACTGGTTTATATCCCAGGGCTTCCTTTGCTTCACCACTGATTTCTTAAGAAATTGGTTGTGTCCGGTTACCCTGGATGGTTGCAAACCTGGGTCTGGGCCTCAAACAAAATTTGTCTGCTGGTGTTGAATTAAGGATGAAATCTATTACAAATGGGAAATACAAACAAAATTTATTTATTTATTTCAACTTTACTTTAGAGCTTGAGGGGAGAAAAATAGAAAAGAAGAAATCAGCATTCAACTCAGTAAGCAACTGCTGTAGCAGTGACTGTCCTGCTTGGATCCACCTCAAAAATCCAAAAATCAAATTTTTGTTTTTCAGCTGACTCTTCCCTGGAGATTGGAAGGGAGACAGGCAGCCTGAGATGACAAAAATATCTGTTATTCTGGTGCTCCCTTTTGCATTGCAGGGCATATGAAGTCACTGTGAAGACAAGCCCTGGCTCCCCAGTGATGCCAAGGGATCCTCCGGGAATAGGCAGTGTCTGATTTCAAGGGACAGGGTTAAATTTGCTTTCCCGGCTTCTGGCTGATGCTTTCCTAGGTTGTGTCATCGGCCTGGAGATGATGAGCCTTGCGTGCTAGCTCACTTGCTTCCCTCTGGGCTGGGAACAACCGAGAGGTTTCGGGACAGCGGAAAACGGCCCTTTGCATTGATGGTGGACTGATTTGGAGATGTAATTATTTATATAAGGGTGACTGGCCTTGGCCAGGCAAGGGACTTGCTGTGACATGATCACGAGGAGATGAGGTCTTTGCCTGGAGGGCTTGTAATGTACTTTGTGGAAGGATATGGCATGTGTGGGAATTGGGCTGTCAAATAACAGCAACGTGG
>JAVCKT010007807.1:0-26917 GCA_032273925.1 Rhynchotus rufescens
GCCGCACAGCGCACACCGCACGCTGCCGGGAACTCTGTAGCACCCGACTGTCTGAGGCAGTGGAGAGGAGGGCCTGCCAAAGCGCCCTTTGGGAATCAGGGTAAAAGGAGGCTGTGTCCTCCGACAAATTGAGACCCCATAGGGATTTGCCCCGGTGGTCTCTCCCTTCATTCAAACAGAGTTGAAGGGCTCCTCTGTCTCCTGTGTGGGCATTTGGTTCTCAAGACGTGGCAGGGAAATCCCTGGCTCTGCTGCTCCGGGTGCGCTGCACTGGGGTTCAGCAGGGCACTGTCCCCTTGGGAGCGGCACGAGCCTCTGTCCCGGCTCCCGGTTGCGTGGCAGTGATGCGCGGGATGAGGCGAGCGAGGCCCCAGGGGCTGAACGGGAGCCAGCACCGGGTTTCTGGGCAGGCTTCCCCACTTCCCCTGGGGGCTGCCAGGGCACAGGGGCTGCGGCCAAGGGGGCAGAGCGGCGGGAGCTCCCCTCACGCAGCCGAGTGTCTGCAGGTGAGTGCCCTGCTGCACCTGGAATCGTGTCCAGCCGCTGTGCGAGACAAAACCTGGGCAGGGCAGCCCAGCCACGATGTTGGAAGCGCCATGATTTCCTCTACGCCACAGAGACCTCGGACATAGGGCTTGTCAATCGGCCCCAGTCTTCCCACAAATCCAGGCCCCTATGGAATGGCCCTGGGGCACAGGCAGGGGGATGAGCTGAGCCCAAGCCTCACACCAGCGTGGCTGGTGACTTTGCACCGTGCAAAGGGAGCCCCAGGCCAGCACCGCTGACCCAGCCGGACGGGCCGGCTGCTTTAGCGCTATCGCAGATGCCAACTGCTCAGTGCCCGCCGGCCGGCACAGACACACAGACAGACACACACACACACACAGACACACACACACAGACAGACACAACTGCCGAAGTGCCCGAACTGCCCTGTCGCACCCCTGCTCACTGCCCCGAACTGCCCTCTCGCACCCCTGCTCGCTGCTGCCCTCACGCAGCCTCCCCCTCGCCCCGCACAGAAAGGCGCTAAGGACGCTGCGGATCTGGGTGCTGGGGACACTGATGGGGGGTCAGGGCGGCTTCTCAGCGCTCACCTGCGTTAGGTTCCCTCACGGACAGCCCCCCGCTTCCCCCCACGCAGATGTGGGGCTCGGCGGAGCTACGAGGCTCTGCCGATACCTTCCTTCAGAGCCTTGCACCTTTCCTAGGCCTGCCAAAAATCTGAGGGCTCCTGGATGCACGAAACCAGCTGGAAACACGAGCGTTGCTGCATACCAAGGGCCTTCTCCACGGCATATAAAAACATTAAATACGTGCAGCCAATTCTTTTCCTCAAAAAGCCCCTCACAATATCTATCAACGTGCAGCCCGGCAGGGTGGAGGGCAGGGCACACACTGCGGGATTAGTTCCCTGATGCTGCTGCCCTGCTGTCTACTTCATCGCACACTCACAGCCGCACCTATCCTGCTAATGTAAAATATTAGCAGTATTAGCAAAATGTGAGCTCAGCAAGGGGGAGCTCCTGCATGCAGCCTCACCACAGAAAGCTGCATCCCAAGGAAGGAGGAGAAGCAACAGGGAGCACTAAAAAGGCCGGGCTGACGGCTGTGTCGTAGCGAGCAGCTCCCGCAGGTGCCGCATATTGAGAGTCCTGCTGAATTCAGTGGGATAACTTCCATGTTTGGCTGCTAGACACGTGCTGTTGAATCATGGACAAACACTAAGAATGGGAAAGAAAGAATGGGAAGAAAGAGATAAATGAAACCAAATGGAAGAATGGAATGAGAAAGTACAACGGAAAGATGACACAACCTTCCCCCACTTTCATCCCAGCCCAAATTCTCTTTCCAGAGTTATGTCACTGCCATCATTGCTGCCCCATGCTGGAGGGTAACGAGCGCTGCAGTTATTGGCACTGCCTTCCTGACAGCAGCTTGCAGCTAGGCTTTTGCAGAACTCTCTCCTAGTGACCTCTTCCCAGATCCAAATCCAGGTCACTAAAGGATGATCATAATTTGTAGACCAAAATAATTTTTTGTTTTGGGGGGGGGGGAGGCGTTGTTTTTAAAAAAGCTTCTTTAAAATTAGCTGTTGGCTTTTCGGGAGCTGATCATTCTTCCCTAAAGGAGGCATCAATGTCTGGGTTAATACACAGAAAATGCTGTGCCCAACCTACTGCATTGCACTTGCTAACATTTCCTTTATGGAGCAGCCCGATGTAACCCACCTACCTCCTAGCTTGACCTTCAACTGACATGACTTTTAAAACTTTACTTCTAGTAAAGATGTGTTTGTGAACATGTGGCATATCTCCAAACATAAAGATTTCATCAACCGTCAGGAAAAAAATAGTGGTTACTGTCACTGAAACACATTTAGATTATTAAAAGCTATTTTTCCCTAAGAGCATAACAGATGACACCAAAGTTTGCAATGGGAGGACCTGCTCGTACATTCCAGAGGTTTTTACACTGAGGAAGCTCTCATTGCAACTTATGCCTACCAGTCATTCCGCCAGCGCTGTCCCCGTTGATGGGCCTGCTTTGTGTCTGGATTTGCTTTTCCAGGGATTATCCCGGCGACACAGGGCACGGCTGGCGCCAGCCCTGCGCTGCACACAGCAGAGGGACAGGGCCGCCCCGCCGAGCTGCCGCGAGCTTCCGTGAGCTCCTGAAGGGAGCACACACTTGTATATTTAAACCTGCACAAAATGCATTTAAAGGGTGGAATAAATAAACAAATGTGTGTTTAATTCTGACCCCTACTGCTGCCAAACCTGCCTCTCCGGGCTCCTTTCCAATGCCTGTGCAGCTCGGAGCAGTCCTGCCCTGCAGGCAAAAGCGTCACCCATAGGGTCTGGTACTGCACAAAGCAGCACCCAGGCTTTGGACTTCGTTGTTTTTCTTGGTGCCATTGGTGAAGAAAGCTCAGCCACACAATTATTCAGTTCAAAGCAGCCCCACCAATAACTCAAGTGTTGTTCAAACTCCCTGAAACTTCCTCACGCTTCTGCAAGTCCAGCCTCTCCTTGGGGTCAACACACACCTTGCAGTGCCCTTGGAGTCTCAAATCCCATCTCCCCGGTACAGTCTCCGCTTATCCTCAGGATGGCGCTAAATCTATATTTTTCCATATTTTCCTTTCTGAGAATTTGTGTGAAAAGCCATTATATTACGTTCTGAGCAGCAAGTAGTTGACTTGTAATTTAAATCTTGTATATAAACATTGCATTTATTTTTATACAGTGACAAATACATATATACACATATATGCACACACACACTTGAAAGATACATGTCTCTGTGTGTATGCATATATATATATTAAAAATGTACATGTCAGTGTGTGCATATATATTATTTCTCACAACAGCAGTGAGGCTATGCTACAGATTTACCTTCTGTTCTGCTCCATGTAGAACAAACTCTTCCCGGAAGGCAGGTGGCTGCAGGTCAGGAAGGACCCGTGGCAGCAGGGTCACTCCTAAGGCACCGATTAACCCATCACCCGGAGGCCGGATTAACCCATCACCTGGAGGCCAGATTAACCCATCACCTGGAGGCTGCTCCTCTCTGCCGAGCGTCCCACTTCTAACCTGAGCATCTAATGAGAATCTAACGGAGCGTCAAGGGTGGAATGGGAATGCGGGTTGTTTCTATTCCCAGTTATATTCCCAGGCTAAGCCTTTGAGGTCTGAAGCAAAACACACTGGTCCTACGCAGCTCAGTGTGGGGCACGGCTGATGCAGCCCCCGCGTCCCAGCTCCACCGCAGCGCCTCAGCCCACCGAGCTCCCAGCCTGGAGCCTCATCCTTCCTTTAAAAGATAATGAAAATACACATGCATGCTTAACTTAAATCAAACCAAAGAATGTTTAAATCAAAATCAAAGCATGACGTCTTAATCCTATCCACAAATCAGTTCCTGTGGCCTCTGCTGTGTGATGAGTTTTAAGACGAAAAGCAAAGACTGCTCCAACCTCCGCACTGAACTGTGGTCGGATGACACCTGTACTGTTACCGAACAGCTGCTTCTGCTCCAATATTAGCCATAACTCACACGTGTTTGCAAGTGCTGTCTATGATGATATCACTAAGAAATCCTATTTCAGCTTTTCTTGAATGAGCCAGTGATTTTCTCAAAGTCTTGGCCAGGTCAAAGGGTAGCCTTGGTGCAGGGACTGCGGGAGAGGAGCTGAGCTCGGCCTCTACCGCAGCAGCCCCAGAACAGCAGAGGAGGTGCAGGAAGGCTGCGAAGATTTGGGCAAATATCACTTTGGTTGCACAGCTTCAGAAATCCAGACTTGCCCTATAGCCACGTGCTGATTGTGGCCTGGAGAATACCTCCCCAGGCCTGCTTGGTGCCCATTTCTTGCAATCTCCATGAGAGATGGAGAGCAAGGAAACAGGCTGGAGGGAAATCTACCTGTTTCAATGAATTAAAGGAAGGCTCCTACTTGGCACTTGCTACCTGTAAAACAAGGGGTGAACTGAAAGCAGGAGCATCTCTGCTAGACTCAACGAAATGTAATGTGTAATCCCATTATTCCTCACTACCAAATGCTGTTTTGTGGCTGTACTCACCCTGAGGAAGTGGAAGAGGGATTTTTCAAATGCATCCATACTCAAAAACAATGCCAGAGATGTTGCCTGAGATTCAGTTTAGGAAAAACAAATAACTGACATAGCATTATTATGATGTGTCTAGTTCTGGTCTAAGCTGAAGTGACACCGCTAGCAGCACTCACACTTGCCTTGGGAGACCGCTGGAATGTGACATGCCCTCCGGCTGGCTGTCACCCACGGCGCCGGAGCCGCTGTGTTTGCATTGCTGCATCGGGGATTTCTCCACCCTCTGCCCAGACCACCAGCTCTGACTCACGGTCCCGCGGCGCCCGCCAGCCAGGAGCGCCCCACACAGCACCCAGCCCCGTGTTGGCTTCCATCAATTCCTGAATTATACAGCTGGCCTATTAGCTCTGAATATTAAAAAAGCATAATTTCAGCCCACACGTCATGTAAATCAATGGTTGAAAAAAAAATCGAAAACAGTACCAAAGAAACAAGACAAAATGAGTTATGTATAATTCAAATAGTACAGGCAGAAACAACATGCTTATATTATGAAAGTTTCTAATCAAAACCAGTTTCTGATATTTGATTCTTTCATTTGAGACTTTTTTGGATGCTGTAGATGTAAACAGTAATTAAAAGCAACACCGAATTTATGAGGCTATTAAAGGCTCAATTTTAAAATTAAATAATAGAAATACTATGATTTATATTACGGAAATCTTAAGACACATTTAAAGTAAACTCACTTTGAAACATGCTGTTTCCATGCTAGCCATATTATTTTATATAAATCTCATTTGGCCAATATAAGTTTCCATATTCCAGTTGTTTTTCATGTATATCTCTCCGTATATATTTCTCTGTATAAACACAGCTCAAGGTCAGGTCAGGTGAGTGCTAGCAGCCTCACGTGAAGGACAGGGCTAGAGGTGGCTAAAGGGGAGGACTTGGTGCTGCAGGGGTAGAAGGTGCCCCTAGGCCACCACCTTCCTAGGGCTGGCAGGGCCTGGGAAACGAAAGCTCAGCCCGTGCAAGAGCTGCTAAGGATGCTCAGGCCTCATTTTTCCTTGGAGAACCTAAAGAATCACGGACAAGCACTTGGGTCACGTGTAGTTAATCTCGGCCTGGACTGCATGCTCTCGCTTGGTCTGAGATTGCTGCTGCATTCGCTGTCCAGCGCAGAGCTTTTACTCTGGGACACCAAAACACTCATCTCTCTTTGGTTAAGAGTTGGTTTAGGATTAGGTTATGGGTTTAACATCTCCTAAACAGCATGATAGCAATGTCGAAATGCTCACAGCTTTTGATACAGGTCCTATATACAAAGCAATGCTACTAAGCACAACACCAACATCCCCAGGTTGTGTTGAATCTTGCAAGCTTGTTTTTAGTCTGGGAAAAAACATAGCTATATTACTCTTAAAACACAACCAAGATCCTTATGGTTCCTCTCTAAAAATAGGGAGATACCAGTGAACAGATCAGAAATAAAGGTGGAGACATCTCTTTGTATTACAACATTTTTAAAATCTGCTGTTTTGTTTTAATACTATTGTGTTTATTAGCTGTGAAGAATGCTTCCCTTAAAATGTACATTTAACAATGTGATCTGAAAAAAATAGAGTAATTAAACACCTAATTACCTGTACATAACTGCTTTGAAACCTACATGTAAACCATAAATTTATATAAACCATTTGGTAAAGAGCCCTTCGCCCACTGTGAATTTCTTCAGGATCTAAAAGTAGAAGAACTTCAGAAATGAAGCTCCCACAGCATTTCATTACCTTAATTGATGCAATTACTGTAGGAAATGCTATCATTAGCCCCTTTTCTGTTATGTATTTATAAAAAAAATGCAGGTGTAGCAAGATGATATTATTTCTAGGGCCTTGACACTGTTCATCAGTGAGGAAAGCTGATGTGAATTGAAGATCATCCCACCAATGACAAAGTTATTTTGTTCTCTGAAATACCGTGAGAAGAACAGAGAATATATTTGTTGCCTTTTTTTTTTTTTTTTTTTAATCTACAAAATGGACATGAAAATGAATGCTTTTAGGTTCTCTTTTGGCTATTGTTCAAGCCCTAGGGAGTGGGTTATTGGAGAATATTCAGCATCAAGATGACTTAATTCACAGAGGCTCCATTTCTCACCTTAGAAGAATTACAAAAGTGATGTTCACAGCGCTGTCCCTGCTGCCCGCTGGGGCAGACAGGCTGCAGATGGACTCAAGGCATGAACAAGGGGCCACTGCACAACTTGCATCCAATGAGACAAAAACAAACCCCACAAGAACAGGCACCCCTTGAGGCTCTTCTCCACAACCTACAACAACACTGACAACCCCCCCAGACTGACTAATCATGCGGGGGTTGCAAATTATGACTGGCATAATCATCATATTCCTTTTTTTCTCCTTTCCAATTCACAACCAAATTTAGTCCAGTGTCTGCAGCTAACTGCATAATAGCCAGGGATGACACAAAACACACAAAGAGAAGGCTTTCCAAAGGCTTTCAGGGACAGTTTCTCTCTGCATTACTTATCTCACGTAAGTATCCAGTGAGAGAAGAAGCTTCATGGCAGCTGGTTCTTAGCACAGGAGGGAAAACATCCTCCTGTTTTCAGAGGCGCGACACTAAACCCAAGTGCATGCATCTACCCAAGGCCCTTGCCACTGCTAAAAGTCAGGATTAGAGCAAAATAAAGACAAAGTACAGTGCTAGCTCAGATGCTACTGGCTTCTGTCCCCTCACAACGAGCAAATATGCTTGAAAGTCCCAGGAGAGCTGGGTTGGTCCCAGGAGCCACTCCAGAGGCTGGAGTGCAGCAGGAAAAGGGACTCCTGCTTGCGACATGAACGATAACATCCCTATTGCCTGGCGCTCTGCCTGCCCGTTTCCTGCATCTTTGCTCTATCTACCAGGTGTTTTCCCTTCAAACTGTAAGCAGTTTGAAGCAAACATGATATTTTTGCTGGTTGTTTGCAACAACTTTGGTGTTGGGAGGCCTAGATGCAGAAATGGAATGTTTATGGAATAGTAAAATAAAATGACCAAGTACAGAAGTGCAGTCACAAAATGTTAAAGACAAATACAACAACCTGAGCGTTTTTCTTCTTATTTCCTCTTTTTGATGATCCTGACTATATCAGTATCTGAGAGTCTGCCTGGTTGTGACCCACAGCTGAGCTTGAGCCAGTTACTAATGGCTTCTCGGGCAGGTTTTCTTACGTCAATATGAGATTTTCTGCAATTGAGGCAGAGTTCTGAAGACTGATACCTTTAATTTGCTGAATTAAAATTTTGCTGCAGGATTTGCCTAGACCTCTTGCCCAGCACAACACCTTATTGACTTTGCTGTGATTCCAGCTGCGTATGAGGAGGCGACTCAGTGAATTTCTACTGAATCACTAAGAGTCGTAGCTGGCAGCTTGGAAAGAAAGATGTTAAAAACAGCAGGGTGGAAACATGTAGGCAGAGGCATGTCTCAGCATTACGTATGTAATATAATGTAATGCTTGGAGTTTTAGTCCAGAGGAAGAGGATGGCAGGAGACAGACTGATCAAGCCTTCTTGACGTGGCCTACAGAAGTTTAATCTGCCAGAGGGTGACGAAACTGCAGCTAGAAAGGAAAAAAAAAAAAAAAAACACTACAGGCTGCATCGTTTTTGTTAGCTGAGTGGAATATGAACACTGTAACAGTAATTGAAAAATGCTCCAAAGAAATATTAAAGGTCTGAAGTCTGCTCCTACCTAGACACCAAACCCCAAGGCTGCATATTATAGCTCTTATTGTTATTTCTAATATTACTAGAAAAGCAAATAATCTGAGATCATATTAATAAGCAAACACAGCAGATACTGCAGATCCAGAATATATTGCTGTCTTTTAGGATCTATACTGCACATTTAAAAAGCATCAGAACTTTTTCCATGAGCATTGTGATTTGATTGTTTAATTTTGCTCAAAACTCCATACTTTTTTTTTTAATGCTTTACTTTCCTCAAGTTAATTCTCCTTTTCCTGCCCTCAAGTCTTGCTTATTGACGGTCTTTGCTGTAATCCAATTTGACTCCATGCTGCTCTGTGTCCAGTTGTGCTCCCGATGTCCTCATGTGACCTGCCCTTCCAAGGAAAGTGTCTCTGCTCCCTCCGTCCCTTCTGCCCGGTCTGCAGGTCTGGTCTCCCTCCTGGTGACGGCTGCTCCTCACCAGGTGCCTGAGAGCTTGGGAAACGTAGCTTGAGAACATGCAGTGCTCTTTTCCACCAGCTCTCGTCATTTCAGCTCTCTTTTCCAATGAGAGCAGAGACATAGAGGATTATGTATTTCCTCAAAAAATATTATTGAAAAAAGTAAAAATAAATAAGGCAAATCTTCCATTTCCAGGTTTTAGTGGTGTGCTGATAACAGAGTGACTGCACTCAGCTCTGATAAATCTCTGTGATGATGTCAATGACTTGAAAAGGACTTGGGCCTACTGCAAATATAGCTTAGTAGCAACATGACTTCAAAAACACAAGATCAAATTGCATTCTAGTTTTATATTTGATTTTTTTTTTTAATAGTGCATCTCATCCCTCAACACAACGCAGCAAGGACTGAGAAGGAAATGGCATAATTTGTATAGAAAGAGAGAAGGTTTCAAAATTGCCAAAACTGAGGAAAATTGTTGCTCGGCGGCGCCAGGCCCTGCTCCCTTCCCCAGGAGGCACCCCGAGCTGATCCGCACCACGGCTGCGGCTCCTGCCCCTCTACACCAGTGAGCCGACAGTGTTGGAAACACCACTAAATATGTGTCACACAAAATGGCTGTTGCTATGGCGACATCATATATTTAATTGGAAAACAAAGAGCTGAACGAGCCTTCATCTACCAGCCTGCTGAAGGTGCTCTGCAAGCCTCAGCTCAAGGAAGGAGCTTCGCATTTGCCCTCCTTGCATTTCGTGTTTTAGTTTTGCTATGTATTCACACACATATACACAAACTTTCCCACTTCTCTGCTCGTTTCTAACTCTATTTGAAGAGAAGAGGCTTTCAGGAAGCCCAGCCTGAGGACGTGCAGTTGAACAGGAGCTGTGGTCCTCGTGCTGCTTGTTGGCTTCAGCCAAGGAGAGCAGCCAGTACCCAGCGCATGGGGCTGTTAGACCTGCAAAAACATCTGTGCTCCTCAAATGTGACCAGTGCTGCTCCAAAGACACCTCACAGGACCATGACCGTTTGCATGAGGCTGGGAGAAGCAAAGAAATGTCCCTTTGGAAGTAGCCCGACAGTTATTTCTCATTTGTGTATGGTCAGGAAAGAGCAACAGGGCTCAAGTTAAATGGGGCTCTCAAAACCCTCCGCTTCCAGCTGCACTTTCCAGGAAAGAAAAGCCCAGGCAAGGTTAACTTTTGCCAGAACAGTTCCACGAGTCTGCCAAAAGCACCAGCTATGACTGCTTGCACTTCCCTGAGCTTCACATCCTTTAAAAAGCTGAGACAGTTCCCTTCCCTCCTGCCCTTTGCATTTCTTGCTTTCAGGAAAAAATATAAAATGTTTCCAAAGTAATCTCAGGAAAACAAAAGAAAACTTCTACCAACAGCTTCGCTAGAAATCCTCAGGTCTTGAGGACCTGAACACACTGGGCTGAGGAGCTTCTTTCTTTCCCGAGCAGCAGTTGCCCTAACAGGACCGGGCGCTAGTTCAGACACAGCTGCGGGAGGAGGAAAGTTGAGCTCAGTGCCTGCCCAAGGACCTAATGTGACCTGCTCTGGATTGCGACCTCCTGACACACATCACTAAGCCTTGTTTTAGCCCCTGAGTAAACTGAGTAAAGCCAGGGCTCAGCTGTATGGGGGGCTTGCTGCCCACACGCCCCAAACTATGCTTGAATAGAGCTTATGAACTTCCTTAAATCAAATGGATACCTTGCTAGCATCCAAGCACAGGATTAATCAGTGTCACAGCTAACTGGACTCACTGCTATTTTCATTTGCTGTTATATCAGTTGTACAGAATAAAATACAGGATTTAGATAAAACATATGGCGACAGAGAGTTCCAAAGCTCAGTGTGCTTACACATAGGCAAAAAATACCTGAGAGCAATTCCCAAACTGCACTGATGCCAAATATTCACAGGGTTACTCCTGAATGCCTGGGACGTTTTTCATGTTTCCTGCTTCTTCTGCGATCTTCTTACTTCAACTATTTACTTGCTTTACATTTAATATAGGAAAAAAAGGTATTTCTCTGAAACCTAACAACTATTTATCACATGTTCTGTAGGGTACCAAATGGATCATAGCTTTTAGCTGTGACTTTATGGTCTGGCAAAAACCAACTGCCTGTAAATCAAGGCTCAGCAAGGGAGGAAAGGGAAAGGGAGGAAAGGCTGTGACCAGGGAATTGCGGGCAGCAAACCCTGCCCAAAGGACCTACCGCAGGGCAGGACTTCCTAGCCTGCAGAAGGACCATCCGCAAGGGAATGTGCGGCAAAGTGACCACAGCCGGGGCGGTCCGAGGGCTCCGTGGGTGCAGGGCTGTGTTATGAGTTACCAAATTCTTCCCTGCTGCGTTGGACAAATAACTTGTTTTCTTAAAGAAATCAGCAATTCAAACAAGGGGGAGTTATGCTTCCGGCTGTGCTCCCGCAGGAGCTGCTGATGTGCATAGGCAAGCATTGGAATACGAGGTAACTGCTGAAAATAAACTATGCTTTGAATAAAAACTGTATCATCAGCTATTCTGTTCTGAATTCAGGAGTGGTTTCATTTATTTTTCATGGAAGGTCTCTTGTGTCCAATTGAGTTAGTCCATGTCTAATAAGGTTTAAACTGCACTGGACAAACACTGGAAATTCATACCTTAGTGCTGCACTGATCCCTATGCAAACGAGGGTCAAAAAAGGCTATAGAGAAAAAAAAAAAAAAAAAAAAAAAAGAGCCAACAGATACTGCTATAATTACAAATGTCATTCATTTCACAATGCATATCAAATGCCTTTCAAATATAGAAAACATGCTCAAAGCTTATGACTGGCTCTTCCTTTTTCTTTATTCCATCATAGTAATGTTTTCTGTATTCAGGTAACCAACCATGTGCGGATTTCAGCTAGTTATTTATTGCTGAATATACAACTTGGCTTGCCAATAATTTTAACTATTTTTTTTTAAACATGCAATAACCTTTTAAAATTGCTACTATGTTGCTACTGTTGCCATTTTTACCAACCCAGCTTCCGCGTCTATAAATATTACTAAAAAGGGAAGAGGAGATGGAAAAACTCTGTGCTGACTGCATGAGCAACAATGAGATTAAGTGTGTGTGTGGGGGAAGGGGAACACATTATTATCATTATTTTTCTCCTCTCCTCATTCTCCTTTTTGGAAGGTTGCTCTGTACAAAGAGTTCCTGGTGGGCTTTCAGACAGCATACAGAGGTGGCTCAGTAATGGTCCTCAGCTTGTTTGCCACCTTGGACATACATACATGTGGCTTAAGTAATCCTAGGAAGTAGTCTGTCTACTACAGCTGTCCAATGAAAGAAACAGCAGCCTCAGACTTGAAATAGCAGCCTCAAATTTGAGGATCTTGCAAACTGTTTTTAAATGACTCTATTCAAACCAGGAATCCTGAGAAATATACCAATAGTACAGGAAAGGATAAAAATAGAAGGCTAAGGGTGAGGGGAGTATTTTGTTCTTTCTGAGCATGCCCCTTTTTCCCCAATAGATTAACTTCTCCTGAAAGTGTTCCTTGTCTGTGTGGGTGGGTTTTTTTTGTTTGTTTGTTTATTTGTTTTTCTCTCCAGGCTAGTTATATTTTTAATACTTGAATTTCAATAGCTTTGGACTCCTCTTAACTGGCTGTATACAACACACAGCAATTTTTAAAGGAAGCTTTATTCTTGAAGGAGCCTTTCTTCTTGTAAAATAGGCAGTCACACCAATAAATGCATATTTCCCAATCCTAATTTATTGGCAACAACCATATTGGTTTAACTTATTTACTTATTGCAGACAAACGGAACAATTTCATCCAATGGTTCATTATTGGCATCCTAAGATCACCCTCAGGGTGGTTCTTTCTAGCTGTCTTCTGTCCTGTATGTCCTAGTAACATACATTATTCGTACTTGATTACCCAACTAGTTTTACTAATTTTGTTGGTGGTAGGTTTTGATTGTTGTTTTTGCTGTTTGATTTTGTTTGTTTGTTTGTTTGTTTTTCTCTTGGGCACATTTTTTTTTTTCTTGCACATAAGAAGAATAAGTTATAATGATATGTATCTTGGATACATTTCATTCAGCTTTCTGTTATACATTCAAAAGCACATCAGAATCATCACTCATGTTTCTAATACAAAGGGAACACCACCAGTATCAGTGGTGTATTGCTACTGAAAGATTAGCAGAACCATGTGACCTACTCAAAAGCCAAAGTTCAAATATCCATGTCCACAGTGCACACTTGCAAGGTCACCCATGACATAAGTTTTTATTGAAGTCCAGTAGTTTCTCTCTCGTAAAAAATTGAGTATTTCATATTTACAAAATTCTACTTAGAGAAAATACCTCATATTGACATCCGTTTAAATGCATCTTGGCCTCAAAAACAGAAGATGAACATGAAGCATGTAGCTTTGAACAGATTTAACATCTACTGATTCTACTCAGTTTTTATTTGTGTTATCTTTTAGATTTTTACCAGTAAAAACTTCCAAATACTTCTTTAGGCATTAAACACTGGGGTTTGATTTCTGCAGCAATAATTGTTGCAAGAGTAAGCCTAGGAAATAGTAACTTTGAACTATTTCTTGTCATTTTCTAAGAATGATAACTTTTCCTTTCACTGTAGAGCAGAACCTGTTTTGGTCCCCTCCCTTCTCAATGCTGTTTCATACTTGAAAAAATTTCTTTGATACATATATTGATATCTTGGTCTATATATTTTTGCTTACAGATCTCTGTATATTATCAATTTATAACTGTTTATTAAAAACTTTGGATAGATCTTCAACTATCCACACATTTATGGAGGTTTTCGTTGTTTGAATAGGCCAAACAGAAGATGAAGCGAAGCTCTGAGACTAGCCATCAGGTAGTGTTTTTCCTTTTATCTTAGGAACTTGTTTGTAGGGGGACACTGATAAGGTAACATCTGTATTTTTAATTGTATGAGGTGTATTTTCATAGAACATAAATGCGTAAATTCTTAGGAAAATTTAATTGCTATGCATTTGCTATCAGCATGCAATATTTAGAAGCAACAGTGCTGATTTATGGGCAGATGGACAGCATTGTGTTTTCTTCCTTTGGTCAGCTTAAATGAAAACTTAAAGATTTTAATTCATTTTTTAAATTTAATCTATTCATCAGTTTTATTGAAGGTAATAGAAAGTGACACTTAATTCTATCATATTTGGCTAATATATAACTCAGCTGTTATGCCCCCAGGGAGATTCTTCAGGGTGTTCAGCTGTCATGTGCAATTTATAATTACAGTTTTGCTGTTTGAGAACGGAAAATCTAAATCCCAATATATTAGTTTTCTTTCTCTGTAAATGGAGTGGAAGGAACGGATACTGGTCTTTTTAAGACTCAATTTCCATATATTTGCTTTGATGATGTTGACCCTTGGCTTTTATAACAAAAACAAGGATTCGGAGACTCAGCAAAGACAAATATTCCTGCAGAAAGATTCTCTAAGAAATTGCATGCCTGTAACGTGCCTGCTGTTAGAAAGAAAAGGTCAGAAACAGCGGAAGGGATCAGATGATATCAAAGTGACAACTCACCCCATGAAAATAATTATAAACACAGTATTTAATGAATGTAATTCACTGAGGGTTCTAACTATCTGCTTTGGCAACTCTCTCACCAGGTCTTCCCAGATGTCCCTTCACATAGTGGGTATTCAAAATGTTGAATTAAACAGTTTAATTTACAATGAAATGAAATGAATCTCTGTAGAATAAATCAAATGTCTCACCCATGAAGGGTAATTACCTTTCTTTTTCTCAAGAAATAAACTATAAACTCAGGATGGAGCAATAGGATGGAGGAAATTTTTCCACACAAGTGAAACAACAGATGCTATTTCTGTATATAAGAAACTTAAGGTTTTTTTTGTTGTTGTTGTTGTTGTTTTGTTTGTTTGTTTGTTTGTTTTTAGAAATAAGTAGGATTGACAGGAATACTTTATACTTTTACTGTACTAATGAGCCAGCCAATATCAGCCAATATTCTTTAAGCTTTTTTAAAATTACCTAGGTCAATGTAAGCACAAATAAAACAGGCTCTCATGAAAATATTTCAATTTTATCAGTACATCACTTCTCCATTATGGTTTTAACATTTGATCTATCCTAAAGTACAAGACAGAAGTGGCTTGAGTAGCAAACACTTTGTTTTGATGCTATGGTTCAGCAACTGCCCATTATGATCATAATATTAAGACTCGCTGCTTGGTTGGTTTTTGCTGAAGTGCTGCCTAAAGGGCAAGTGAGGTAAAATAAACTCTTGCAGCTTTTTCTCATAACTGCAGTAACCTTTTTGTTGCTAGTAAGGTGAATCATACATGATCAAATTTTTATTTGATAACAACTCAGTGAATTTTTTGTGACCTTGTTGCTACAGGAAACTGTCTTCTTGCCCTCTTAAAATGAAAAAAATCTTTTGTATGAATAGTGTAAAAAAAAAAAAAAAAAAAAAAAAAAACCCTTCTGTTTATTAAATCTCCTTGGGATTTGTAGATACATGAGAAACTCATCTTTGAATACTATTTGCAGTTTTTTACACTTTTTGCCTTTTCAGTGAATGCTGCTCACCCAACTTTCTTGCCTTTCTTGTGCTTTACCTCCCCATACCCCAGTCCCAGCCCTTTCATGGCCCTCTGGATCTGGCCTGCTTATTTGGAGATGAGCGCAACTTCAAATTAGTATAGTTTCTTTCGTAACAGAAAAAAATATTACAGCTTTGAGGCTTTAACTTATCTAAAGTGCATGAAACCATGGTTGTGGTGTTCTGATATCCTTAATATCCTATCAAGCAGCCATGTGTAATTTATGAGTATGTTGAGACAGGGTAAGGTGTGTGATATGAGTGGGTAGGGGTGTGTGTGTGTGTGTGTGTGAGAGAGAGAGAGAGAGAGAGAGAGAGAGCTTTAAACAGTGCTTTAAAAGTTGGTTGCTTCTTAAGGAAGAAAAAGGAATTGTGAAGTAATGGTAGTAGCTCATTTTTAGAGTGAGGCAGATTAAAACACGGGATGACTGTCATTTATTAATATTTGTATCAGAAATCCTTTTTTACATCACACTTTAAAATTATTTAGTTGCATCATTATTCAGTAAAAATGACTGTCTTAAACTGTTAATTGGACAGATCAGTTTGTTTTCAGTTGCTGATCCTGAATGTGAAGAATCAAAAGAATTCTTTGATGCTGCCTGATCTATTAAGATGTCCATATTTATTAATTGTGTCAAAACATGTGAATGTCTTCCTTTTGGAAGTATACATTCCAGTGAGATTTGCAGTATAGATGGTGTATGTGTGTGTTTTTTTTAATGATGTTCAGTGCTAAAGCAGGCTTTCAGTTGTGATCTATGTTTATGTAGTTATTTGTGCTGTGTTTGCACTTATAAACTAGTTCTAAGCCCTTTCTGTGCATACTCTAGTTCTTTAGAGCTGGGACAAGAGGTACGAGTGAATTGGTGAGATTCATTTTCAGGCTGCCGCTGAAATACACTTTACCTTATTTGCTCAAATTATATTGAATCATAATGGAAGAAATAGATGCCTAACTGAGAACAGTCAACAAATTGCAAAAATATGTACAAAAAGAATAACCTGTCTCTGCAAAACATGTACCTATTAGTTATTCCAAAATTACTGTTATCTTTATTCCACTTACTGTTTTATCTTAATGCATCATATTTACTGCTGTTGACTTTATCCACCAATATTTGTTTTATTAAAAAAAAAAAAAAATTAACTGTAAAGTTTAATTTCTGCAGGAATATGCTGACTCCTCCATGATTATTTTGTCATGTTGTCAGTTGTGCTCTTGGCAGCTTCCAAATATGTCTGGGGAAAAAAAAAATCACCAGCTAGTTATCCCAGTAGTTATTTGCCCTATATTTCTAGAACTGCTGGGCCTCATAGTTTGCAAGTATTATGTGAGTGTTAATGTAAGTCTAAATCTTTTAGTCTTTAATCTATTCATTCCTTAGTCTGAACCAAGAGATGGAAGAAATGTAGTCGTATTTTAAAGAAACAAAACTAGGTTTCATCTTCATTCTTCCTCTGTCCTTTCAGCCTAATCCATAAACCAGTAATATGTTCTACCTAGCAAGTTGTTGCTTCTATAAAGAAAACAATTAAGCTGTTTTGCACAACATTGTGAGGAAGAGTCCAGGTTATGCATGTCACCCTAGTCTGTTACACCTGTTAACAGTGAAATGCTGCATAAAATCATTGGGATTGATAGAATGCAGATTGTTAATACTATGTCAGTATTTATGATTCATGATTTTTTTTTAATCAGCCTATAAGAGATGCAACTACTTTAAAAGGATTTAATCAAAACCAGGCTTTATTGAATTGTTTTGTCTCTGAACAAATAGAGATTCTGATTATTCTGATGAGATTCAGAGCCATTTCAAGTAAAAGAATGAGCTGCTGTGTGACTCTTCCTGCTATCTAGATTTATTTTGCAACATTAATAGGGCAAAAAGGAACTTGCTCTGCCTCAAATACCTTCTTGGGTTGAGGAGCTGCTGCAGTGCGACTTGATGCTGCCTTCACCCACCCAGCTTCTGCTTCTCTCCTCTGCTGTGAGGAAGGAGCAACAAGAAAGGTGATGGTGGCCCCAAAATGTACCAGCTCGGCTTGCCTTTGGGACAACTCATCACTTTTGTCAACCATCTGTGGGCAATTTTCCTTGCCACTGTAGTACCTCACCTCAATATATTTCCTTCTGTTACCAGGCTCTCATCTCCACTGAACTCCAGTGTGTTTCAGTCCCTTGCTGAGCAGCAGATTCCCCTTCATGCCTATTTGGTCCTTCAATGTAGTGTCACATCTAGGTAGAGAGGAAAGCTGATAAGATGTTGATAGCAGATTGAGAGAGGAGGATATTGAGAGGCAGTGGTCATGAATATTGCTTCACATTTCACAAGTCCTTTAATCATTAGCACATTCTTCCACCTGATCCAAAGACCAAAAGCCACGAACTAGACGAACTAGACTTGCTATAAATTTTGCATGCACATGGAAATCTAACAGGAAGGAATATAAGATTGACTAAGGTGGAGGAACTATGCTTATTTATGAAAGTAGTCTGTCTTTCTGTATTCACATCTTATTCTAAAGATGCACAATATTTTAAAAGGCGTAGCTAGAAAGATCACAACTGGATTATATATGTATATGTATGTATTACATATGGACAATACAACTGAACCCCCCAAATTGTAGAACTTTAGGAAACTCTGTACTCTGAGTGCCTTAGTTATTATATTCTGGAGTATGCTGGGCTGAGTGATCTAAAGCTCTCCTTGAAACTTAGTCTTACAGAAATAAATCAATGAAGCAGAAATTATTGTAATTTCTATCTGAATGTTATTAACTATAAAGAATCTCATTCTCTTGGTGTCTCAATGACTTTATATATTTTGTGTATAGTGGAATGCTTATAACAGGTTTCAAGTCAGAATATGACTGCTAATGAATGGAGTATTCATTTGAAGGTAAGAGAATGATAGCAGGCTTCATAACTTTTAAATTTCCTATGAAATCTGACATATGAGTCATGTAAAGGCTCTGAAGTTCTTATCTTGCTTTAGTGTAATTTCTTTATGCTTCAAAATGAGCTTGTCAACATCTTAGCTCTTTAGTTTATTTAAATTATGAAATATTTATTGAATTACAGATATGAATCATTCTTGTGGTTAGATGAAGTGGTACAGACATGCATTGGGGAGATAGCTAAAATAAAAACTGTAATAACTGCTTTCTTCAACAAATAAATTGAGTGTTTTGAGAAAATTAGTTTCCTCAAGAAATACAACCTGTTGCTTTGTCAGTCATAATCGGGCATTTTAAAACTGGCATGCTAAAGTCTGTTTATTGCTGGTTTGTCACCAGCTGTTAAAAAGCTGATTGAATAGCTATAACTTCAACTGTATGTTTCAGTGCTTTGAGAACTCTAAGTGTACATTTTTCTGGATAATTTATTTTATACTGAAGGAGTAACATAACTTAAGTTTGAAGGTGGCACATGGTACTGGTATTTTATTGAGACTTAGTTAGGTTGAACACAGAATGATTTGTCAATAGAATTGTAACAACTTGTGTTTTAGAAGCTTTTCTTGAAAAAGAATGCCCTTCCATGTGGTTTCCATTAAAATGTCTACGTAGTTTTATAACTGTGTCTTGCAGCCTGTTAAATAGCTGCCAAAATTACAAATAGTCAAGTTTAGCCTATACCTCTCATAAAAGCAAAATTAGTTTCCTGTGGAACTTTTATTTGTGCTACAGTCTTTTAATCCTCTTTTAGACTATTACAGAAAGTGCCTGATACTTGTGTTCTCAGTTGGAGATGTAACATAATAGACTATAAAAATCATGAAATGATATTAACTACGTATAATATAAAAGTTAGTTTTAACGGACAGTACCTAGAACGTCACATGACAGAGAAAATGTTCACCATTTCATTTGGATTTGAAAGTAGGTTAAAAGATGGATGTCTTGTACCACAGGGAGCGAGAGTTGTGGATTTTACCCTATAGTAGAATATTCACTTTTATCTTTCAGAAGGCTTCATAGTTACCTGTACTAGATTCCTGTACCAAATTCAATTAATATATTATTAATATATCTTATGCATAATTATTTTTAGGATCTTGCGTGGAGTTTGAGAAACAGGCAGAAGAGAAATGTGATTGCTAAAATTTTACAGCAGTTGGTAAAGGAAATAGTTTCTTACCTTTTAGATTTTGATTATAATCATTAGATTATAATCAATACTATATTGCAGAATCTGGAGAGTCAGACTACATCTTTTTTTTATTCAAAAATTAGCTAACTGATGATTAATTTGTAAAACTTCTGGCAGTAATATCAGCTTTGAGTAATCAGTCATTTTTTGTAATGAGAGACTCTAAAGCAATGATAGGAGTACTCAAAATTACAAGTCTGTCAAACCAAAGAACCTGACTACTGAACAGTGTGTTTTGTATTTACTTTCCTCAGTCAAAACGTTTTCATTTGTATTGCCCCAGCATTAGAGTTGGGAGCGGAACAGATAGATGGCAACCTTGTCCAGGGAGAAGATGGTTAATGACAGGTAAATGGAATCAACATCTCTGAGGAAATTATTTTATATATGGAGATTATATGCAAAGGATGAGTTTTATGTCCTTTTTAATAGTGGTGATTTTTTGATTGCTAAATACTGCTGGGCAGATGTAGGCAGATGGATAGAATGGATGTAAGACTTAGACAAATCATTCCAGTTTGTGTGTGTGTAGTTTTTTCTTTAAGCCCCTCATCTTTTTTACTTTATTAAATTATTATAAATTTATTTTGTATCATGTTATTTTTAATGGTATCTTCTATAAATCTCTCCAATACAGAATCTTTCAAATGCTGAAATAAATGGCAGAAGAGAAAATCTTTTTTTTGCTAAACTTACAAAACTAAGGAGAATGATTTTGATAGTGAACATGGGATATATTTTTTTCCTAAAAAAAAAAAAAAAAAAACTTAAAAAAAGTCTTTAAAATTGTTTCCTTTTCCTCTTTTTTTGTTTGAACTTTCCTTTAGGACAACCCTTAATTGCAGAATATTTGACCACCACTGTTGTTTTTACTGTCTCAACATTTTTTACTGATCTGGTTTGCCTGCCTCCAGGTGGCAGGGAAGGAAGGAAGCAGGAGAAGCCCTATCTGGAGTACTTCACCTCGGTAAACAAATATGTGTTCTTCTCTGCAGTAGTTCCTAGAAGACACAATTACTGCCTTTTCCCCTCTCCTCTGCTGCTGGTTCCTGGTTTATCCTCTCCCTAGACTTCAGACGAGCTTTGGGATTGGAGGATGGGTCCCCAGCTGGGTGGAGTGCAAACGCCTTCCAGCAATGATTGGAGAGAACCTTGTTCTTGTCCCTCGGACACTCTTGCTCTATTACTCTTTGCACTGGAGAGGATGAAAGTAGTAGTGACCCAATTGGCTTGCAAGGTCATCCTGCAATTCAGGGACCAACAAATAATTAACTGATTATATATATGTTTATATTTATACATATATTTATACTATATTTATAGTTTAACATTTCAATAATATTAAAAACAAAAAGGAAAGGAAGAGACAAAAGCATCTCCATAGGGTCAAAAATAAAGAGCAAGGGGTCTCACTCCTGGGTCAATAAACCTGTCCCATATTCTCTGGAGGTCCCAGGAGTGGCCAAAGGCACCCCAGAAGATGCATTCTTATAACTAGAGCTCACAAATAGGAAACTTCTTTTTTCCTCATTTGATTTGAGGACATAAGATATCTAAAACACCTGTGAAAAAGCTATTCAGAAAACAAAATAGAGCAGAACTTCCTCCCCCCACCACCTTCTCCTTGCTGTTCTGGTGTTGCTTCAGAGCAGACTGACATCACCTGTTTCAATTTCTTGATTTTAGCTGAGCTTGTTCACTCCACGTAAGGCAAATCAATCTTTTTCTGCATCTGGGGTAGTGCCACTTCTCAAAATGAATTCTAAAAATGTTGATTATTAAAACTCTGCTCCTTCTTTTCAGATCATTTCTTTTAATGTGAGCTGTACTTTTAAATTATATTGTATTTGTTTAATGTAGCATAGGCATCCTGTGAGCTTTAACACCAGCAATACTTGAGCTCCTACCAATGGCTTACTCTGAGGACCACCCAGACTTCTGCATTAGTTTTATTATTCAGAGCACTACTATAATATAAAAATTTGCTGTATTGTTAAAACTTACTGAAATACATATATAAAAAAGAGGCTGCAATGTACAATATCCCTGTTTCTTTACACTAAAGCCCTGATTTGCAAATGTGAGTGAAAGATTGACTTTACATTTCCAGAGATGATTAGCTGCCAGCTCTAATCAAATTGAGAAGTAATTAGCAAATCAAAACTTGATTAGCTCTTTGCTTGATTTACTAAAATTATAGTTTATGCAGTTTAAATGATGGGGGAGGGGAAATGTCTCTACATATAGCCTAGTGTTGTGCCTTAGAGGAGGAAGGGAAGAGAATTGCTGCTTACAGTGCTTAGCTACTCAAATATTCTAGCACTATTAACTTTGCTAAAAGTGATGCACAATAAGCCCTTCCTCCCTTTTTATCTTTGAAGAAAATATGTTGTGAGTAGCTGATACAAAGCTGCTTTTTGGGATCTGTGACCCAGGCAATCTGGCTTTTTGTTACCACTGCTTTTTCTCCTTTCATAGAAGTGGGTTCAGTCTTCTTACAGAACCATGAAAAGGTGGAGGTTGTACATGTGATTCTGCAATTGGGAAGTGACTGGAAGAGTGCATGGAAGACGGAGAAGGCACAGCAGTCTTGGCAGGGCCGGCACTCTCTTTCCCCCTCTGCCACCTTCTGCCTGTGTGCTGTTTGTCTTTGCTTAATTTCTGTAATACTATTAATTTCTGCAATACTATTTTAGCTTTCTGTAGACCAGGTATCATTCATTTTGATCTTTCATCTCCTTGAGCCTTGAGTTTCTTGGCGGTGAAGGGGAGTAGGGGGCAGAAAAATGATGATGTGAGCCTAAAATGCTTTAGGAGTTGCCCCTTTAGCTACATAAATCAAATACAAATCAAAATGCTGTATTCTTTCTTACCTGTATGGGCCCAAAAATGTGTGTGTATAAATACATATTTCTAAGTATACACTTACTGCCCTCATCCTTGCCTGTGTTCAGATAGATGGCTGTAATTCTCTCTACATCTACATTGTGATGAAGACACGTTTTAATGCATCTTTTATATGTGAGTCTTATTTGTTACAGAAGTAGCTGCAGTGGAGAGCTTCTCTGAATTAATTTAATGACAGAATTAGCAGGCCAGCTGTAATCCCACTGAAGTATATTAAACGCTGCACTTTTTGGAGTTTGTTTTATCAGAAAAGCAAGAAACCTGAAACAAATTCAGGATACAGGGCTGGACTCTAAATTTTTTTTGGAACTGCTGTGCCAGTATCTCAGAAATAAACAGTATGATTTAATTAAACAGAAGACTATAATGATAAGCCTAGTAATACTGCAGTATCAGGTACTGCAGAAATGCTGATATTAGAGAGCCCAGTTCTGCTCTTAAACATCAACTATGAAACACTAATTGGAGAAAATTGAATCATCATTGTTGTGTGAGTGTGTATATATAGAAATCTAAATGTCAGATAGTTCCCTTGAATGGTTTGTTTCAGAGTATATTCCAGCAGACTTCAGAGAAAAATAGGATGCCATTTTCAATGGATCTTTTCTTTCGCTTTTAAGGACACTTTATTCTCAGACATGGGTTGTTTATATAGCCAATTTAATATATTGAGTATTTCTGCCTTGGGCCACAGGGTTGTGATATGGCAGCTGATCTATTTCTCTTTCAGATAAAGTATTTAATCCATAAAATTTTCCTTTCTCCAGGGGACATCAGTAGCCTTAAACATTATTCTTGGGCTTTCAGACTTGTATAGATTATTAAATGAACTGCTGTGTATTTTTTATCAAAAGCTTTATTTTATTTTATTTCTTTGAGCTTTCAGGAACTGTGCCCATACCTGTCTTTATTTCTCTTTGGATAATTCAACCTATTGTTATGTCTTTTTTCTTACATATACTGACTTGGAAGGAAGTCTTGCTCTGTTAGGTCAATACTGTGGTCCCACCATCAATTTATAAGAACCATCCCATCATCACAGGATGTCTCCTCTTGAGCAGCTGTGCCACACAAGGAAGCACAATTTATTTTAAAAGCACTCTGTTTAGCTTTGACTAAAACTTCCTATTGAAGGAGATAAATCTTAACAGGAGGTGCAGTGGCAAGGATCCTAGACAAGCAAAGCTGATGGCTGATAGTGTTTGAATGGGATTATATGATGTAGCATTCTGAGATAGGGAGGACTTGATTTGATCGCTCTTATGTCCCATCTAGTACTTAGTTCTGATGCCTGGTAGGAGCAGCTTTAAGCTGTTAGAATTTAGGCACCTAGGAGGAGAGAAATTAGACTTCATAATTTTCCATTGAGGCTCTTGCAAGTAGGACAAAAATGTGAAGGTAAAAGATTTATTGCAACTGCTTTGGTATTAAGGCTTTTTTAGTTACTGAAGCAACTCCTTATTTAAGAGATCTGAGTTTTTGTTGTTATTGTTTTAATTTTAAGATACTGTAGTGAAGTACGCAACACTTTAAGAAAAGTTTTCCTTTTTAAACGCTTTTTAGGAGTGAGGATGAGTAACGTAACTGAATTTCTAGATTTTCAAAACTTTCATCATTCAGAAGTATTTTCTTTTGGTTATGATTTTTATCATCTGTATTTTCAGCTGCATGTGATATTTACTCTGAATTATATTCAGTTTACTTGCCCTCGTGTGAATAGATTTTTTTATTAAATATAAAATATTAAAAATATTTTTATTATTTTTTAAAACTTTTTTGTAATTGTTAGCTGTTTAAAACATTCATTGTCAGAGTTTCTGACTGAACCTAAGGAAGGTGTTCTGTAGACAGATGTACAGGCTAGAGGGGTCTAAAAGGTACTGAGAAAGCTAAGGAATAATTGTCTCAGGTGTATTACAGCTTGTTTTGGGCTGTGTCTCAGATGAAAGAAGTTACTTTCTGGAATTGCTGTGGTAGATTGCTTAATTAACACCCTGTTGAGTTACCATGACTTCATTTACTATGTGTTATTTTCCTTTAAATGACAGAAGTAAGAACATGAAATTGCGATTTGGGTGTGGTGGGCTTTATTTTTTATTTATTGATTTTCGCATACGGGGTTTTGCAAGTAAAGATCACAATAGGAAGTTATGTCTCTTTTATTTGGATATGGTTAGGAAACAGAAGTAAAGGTATTGTCAGCAGGTGAATTCAGACCAAAAAATGATGAGTCTGTGTGTTCGGGGTGTTCCTCAGTGTTAGGCTACAACTTCTATGGCACATCTCTAATACACATCTGTAAAGCCCTGGAAATTTGGGCGGAAGTTCTCTGAACAGGAAACAACAGCTTCCTCTCCTGGGTCTCCATTTTTTTCCTTGTTTGTTTGCAATGAGCTTGCTTGTTTGTTTGCAACGTGCTTGCTTAAAAACAGGATTTTTAAATTTACTCTGTGTGCTTCAGTGCTGAGTGCTACCTGCTCCTTCAGCAAAATTACCTTTGTCACCAGCAGCTGCAGCGAGGCGGTCTCTCCTACAAGGAGATCTAACTGCCTTGGCTGACCCGCTGTCAGGCAGCCACCACTACAGTATGACAAAGCAAATTTAATACTTTTTCCTTTTTTTTTTTTTCTTGTTGTTCTATCGCTTTTGTGAGAATTTTGTGAAATATGAATACTTTCAGGATAAATGTAAGCATGCCAAGATATGAGGAATATCAAATATCAATATCAAATCAATATTAAAATACTGTCTATTAATAACATCCCCATTTTACAATACTTGTACCAGATGAGCAGGTTGGCAAAGTTTAAAAGATTTTAATCTTAAATGTTGCATCACAACCCTTCTAGTGATGTCGCTTTGTATTACCTGTTCTTTAATAATTGCTCAGAAATTATTTTTCTTTCAGCACTTTTAGGCATTCCTTGTGATCCAAATTTTAGTGGGGATCACAATCTGTACTCCAGTGGTGTAATTAAGATAATTGCCAGAGACAAAACTAGTTTGCAAGTTAATTAGAATTTTTCCATCTCCTCACCTTCAATTAAGCATGTTGATCTGACACGTTTCTTCCTGCTTTGTGTCTTGCTGTTATTTTTACACAGTATACAGGTTGTAGCAGTGTCTGTCAGATAAATAGTTGTGACTGAAGTAATCATGGAGCTGAACTTTTTTTTTTTTTTTTTTTTTTTTTAAATTTTAATTTCAAAAAATTTTAAAAAACTTGAAAAACTGAATCTTTTAATCACTGTTTACTTCATTTACGTAGTAGTTTTGATTTGCACTTTAAAGTATGTTCGTTGTCCCCCTGACTAGGAGAAAGGGAGCACTACTGGAATGGAGAAGCAGAAGAGATGCTTAAGTAGAACTGATAAGATATAGCACGTCAAGAGCTGTAATTACAGCAGATGAAATATTATTAAGCGACTACAAATCCTTTAAATTGTTCATGGATTAGGACAGAAATTATAGTGATGCTAAAAGTTAAACCTGCCACTGTTGGAAAAATACAGCTTTGGTGGCACAACAGTATTTAAAGTTGGATTGCTGCCCTGGGGATCATATGGTTCTGTCAAACACTTCTCACAGGCAACCATTTTATGATTTTTAAGCTAAAGAATTCAGTCCTATTTTAAAATAGGTATTGGATCTCAATACTGGTGATAGGTATATTCTTTTTGATTCTGTCATCTTGGTGTGATGAAGACATATGATGAAAGGAGGGTTAGATGCCAAATCACAGCGAGTGATCTATAACATATATCTATAAATACATATTTTAAAAACAAAACACTTATTCAATGTGTGGATACGAAAGTCTATCCAGTCCCTGCAATCATGAGATGCCAAAATCACTGGTTCAGTTAAGTACTGTGCCAGATGACAAGTAAAAATTGTAGGTTCTCATGAATATGATGACATTTGTACATTTCCATGAAAATTCATGGTCTGTCAGCTTTGAGGACTGAATCAGCAACTTGTTATTCTGCTATATTTCCCATTTATACTTGCATTCCTTGTAGTTTAAAGCCTCTATTCTTTCACTTACACCACCTCTCCTTTCTGCTGTGACTCTGTCTTCCATAACCGAGTGTAACATGCATACCCTGGTGAAAGGGGGTCATTAGGAAGTCACGTGTGGGGAGTGTAGTTATACTGATTTTTCCCACTGGCCACATGAGCCATCTACTAGGCAAAACATCATCTTGTCTTGTTTTCTTTATTGTACAAGACACAGCCTATTGAGATCCTTGCTATTTTATCTCCTCTTGTAAGATCATGAGGTGGCTTTGTGCTGATAGCCTGGGTGCTCACAAGTGGCATGAGCAAAGCCTGGGTGAAGTAGCTCCTGCCATTTCATTATATGGCTTATGATCCTCATGGATCCTATGCCAAGCTGCTTCTCCCCTGGATTATCACTGTTTTATGAGCCTGGTACACAGCCAA